>JAFIRS010002922.1:0-170635 GCA_018342105.1 Gonioctena quinquepunctata
CATAGTACCCTCGAATATAAATGTCATCTTTGTTTATTCGAGGGTAAAATCATGAGTGCTGAGGGTTCCATCGCTCATAAATTTCTGAAATTTCCGAGAAACCTTTTTTTTTGCCTGGGAACGTTACTGAGTGCGAGTTGTATTCTTATCATCTGATTTAAACCACCAACAGAAGCATGGGTAGTGTAATCTTTGATAATGAGGTCGTAAATTGTTGAGTTTCCCAAAGACAAATTGGTTGAAGGAAAAAAAAAATGCGATGAAATTATAACGACCCAATACAGGGTGGCGTTCAATAAGAATCCCTACATTTAAGTTTACTTGTATAAGGTGTTGTTACCAAGTTTGGGACGGGCTATACTGGGTGTGAATAATTTAAAGAAACTCACTGGAGATGTTTATCGAGGGGCAGATGAAAATCGTTCCCACGGTATATAGATATTAAAAATATTTAAAGTGTTGGAATCGTTTAAATTATGTACCTCGCCAATGTAGTTGAGGATACTATGCAGATGATTGAAACATGTAAACGAACAAACAAACTTCATTAGAAGAAAATCAGTCCGTTACAATAAATAAACACACTGTATGGTATGATATTCCAATCCATACAACTTCAGTACTTCCATACTACTAAAATACCAGTTCCATATAATTTAATACAACCTGTATAATGATGTTATACCACTGACAGTAGGTTGTAGCAATATTCTGAGTCTCCGTATAGAAGAACTGAGATTTAAAGAACTTATCAATTACCAAAATGAATTTATAATGATCAACAATTTTCATACGAAATAATCTGTCAAAACAAGTTATAAACTGAATTAAGTTTTTTTCATCAAACTGTATATAATATCTTATATTTTATTAATTCAACAATCTAAAAACATAAGAAAACTATGATGGATGAACAAGTATCGTGCCAATTCAACTGTATGAAAGTTTTATAATTATATAAGTCAAACGCTTATACATTCTCTCGTACAAAATATCTGAAACTCTATTGAATCAAAAAAACAATAATGAAAAACATATTTTTTCTGAATGAGTACGTATCATCCAACGGAACTGGATGACTGATTCGTAAATATTTATGAATCTTTACAAAAACTGGATATAAAATTAATTTGATTCAATAATAAAACTGTGAAATAATTCTAGGTATAGATTTACCTTAACAACAATGAGTCAACATGTAACGGAATGTATTTCACCGTGATGGGAGTCTTGTTTTTATGCATGATGCTACAAATAACTGGAGATTCTATAGAGTAGTTCAAAGTTCAAAGCTGATTCAATTTATGTTTTGAAAAAAAAACAACAGATGACCATACTCAAATATGTGGTTGAAATTCGATAAAAAGTATTTTCACCTTTGGTAGAGATTTCGAAGAAAATCTAATATTCTATTCAATTGAATACTAGTAAGATAAGATCTCATATGCCAAATTGATACAAAACACAAAAATAAATCTTACTATTTTTCCACTATTACAATTCCTGGATTTCACACACAATATATTTATCAAACGATTCCCCAATTCTGATTATTAATTATCAATTTATTTACTATTTTCTTAGTTATTATTTGGAGCAATTAAATATCGATTTTTCCTTGACGCGCACTGATTCTATGTAAAACATTTTCCTGGTCCAATATTCTTATAACACTTTTAAATATACATTTCAACTATTTCTATCTGACTGTTGAGACTTCAAATCTGACTTCATCGAATATAAGTACTCAAAATAGTTGGTACTTCGAGCTGTGTACTGAGCTGTGAATCGACTGAGACTTGAGTGAGTGAACATAATAGAAAATGTCATTATTACAGCTAAGAAATTATTACCGTTAGATACACACGTCAGTTGACAGAGATACTATTGCCAGTAAGTTTGATCACAGAGTGCGGTGGGCACAGTCATTGCGTACTGTTTTTTACTCGACTACGGCAAAGCCAAAACGAGTGTTATGATTTCAACATGCTATGTATGTTAGTTCATCGGTTCCTGCATATCTTCCGAACTACTTTTCATAATTTGACCAATGAGTTATCGTTAGAAGCATCTTGATTGTCTGCTGGTTATAGGCCTATGTGACGTCGCACTGAGTTCAAAATGGCGCCCTCTAGAGGACATAAATTTCAGTATATTCAAAAATATTGATTTGAAATGTGCCATATATATATATATATATATATATATATATTGTTATGTTATGAAAAACCAGTTATATATTTTAAAAAGAAAAAATCCATAAAAAGAATAATTAATGAATAGCTATTAGTTTCAAGAGGTTGTTTTTACATAATTTTTGAAGTTATATTTCCTTTATGAAGCCCCTGTGTAATATGAATAGATAAAAATATCCAAATTATAAAACACAATCAATTTCTACACTGTCAAATGATTACAACCCATAATTCTTCAAAAGACAACAAAAAGTCTAGATTTACAAAATTTTCCTGAATAAAATGTGATCTACAAATTTATAAATTTGAAACATACAGTATATGAAATTGTAGCTAACTAAAAGTAGCCAATGGTAGAACAGCAAACTTCTTGATGACAATAGCCAATCAGGGAACAGATGGTCACATGTAGAATTTGAAATTGTGAGGGAATAAGAACGAGAAACTGTCAGAGGCAATTATTACTGAAATTTGTACATAGTTAATAGGAATGGAAAAATAGTTTTATGTATAAGTTATGACAAATAAACCCAAACAGTGAAAATGTGAAAATTTAGTGCGCGAATTCAAAAATTCGAATCAGAAGGAAGGAACAAAAATGGTATCCAGGTGACAACAAACAAAGCCACAAGAGAGATCGAAAATAAATTTAAAACGAATGCCACGATATATTTTTGGGAGAAAAAAAAATTTAATAATTCCAACATTATAAGCGGAAAACCAACATTACCTTATTTGTATCCAAAGTAGTATCCAAAGCTGATTGCTGAATTTGTATGGTTCCTTCTATTTGGTATTGGAGTTCCTGATAGCATTGGAGTGAAAGGGAATCCAAATCCCGGTGTGTATTGAACAGCGACAGTTCCAGACAGGTATAAACTTTTCTAGTGCACATCACGAACTGAACAACTTCACTAATAACTCATATTCCATCAGAAGAACTTTATTTCATTTGATTCCGAACTATTGAAGAAATTTTCACTTTCAAGGTAAAAGTGAGGTTGTGTATATTTTACCAATGAACTTTTCTCATGATTACTCATGAATATTTGTAGATTCACTTTAGACTAAGTTATCTTCCGTAGGCCAGGTGAAATTAAGTTTTCCTGAATAAAGGAAATAATTGCTTTTTGATACTTTGTTGCTTATCTTCCACAATTATCAGCAATCATATTTATAAACACTGAATAGAAATTGACATCAAGCAGTGGCTAGTGGCTCAATTGCCGGAACCGGCTTTCTGAGACAAGGGGCGTACCAACTGTGCTTGGCTGTGGTAAGGAAAGTGATAACAATTGGCAGCAACGTGACGAGAGAACAGTGACGTTAGCTAGCAATTATTATTACATCGCAAAATATATTATACAGGGCGAAAATACTCATCTATATCATAACAATTTGGCTCACAAAGAAGAAGAGCGAAAATTATTAGCTATTTTCATTTTATAAACAACAATTTATTTGCAAATCATCATTACATAACAATATATATATATCTTTTTTTCCGAACCTACCAACAGAGGTATCACACAAGGTTTTGAAGATGATTACAAAAATCTATAAAACTTATTAGTAAATGAATAAATCTGAAAATACGGGCCAAACAATTCCGAAACATTTAATTATAGTTTTTTTTATTTCGTTTTGTGTTCTCGATGCTTGTACTGGAACGAAATCAATATGAATATTATCACTGAGAAAATATATATATAACGCTCGGAAACATCAACTATATTTCCGAAGGAGACATCGTTCGCGATGAAATTCACCCGAAATACATTCCATCCCTCGGAGCTGTGACCGTCACCCCTAAATTTTTAAATGGCAACATATGGCAAGTGATGACACATTTGAAAGTTATTGTCCTTCTTTATATCTTTTCTTCACCTGACGAGCAATCACTGATGATGACCTTGCAGGTCAGAAGTTCTATGTAATTTATGAGTATTGCAGAGAGAACAGAACAAATAAACAAACTACTGGCTCTGCCACGTGTACACACATCCACTACTCCCACTTGCTTTGATTCATACACAATTTCAACGGCTCTTGCCTAACATTTCCCAGAGCAGACTAACAGTGACGAAGATACACAACCCGTATTGACATAACATGGTTCATTGTTTCTGGAAGTCATAGTATAAAGCTTATATAATTATTATGAATAATTATAATATTCAATCCCTGCACGTGACGTGGAATTAATTTCGGTGAATTCTGCTGGGATTCTGGTATTTTGTAGTTAATAGCTTTGTAATGTGTCTGTTTACTGGATCAATCGTGACAGCCATGGGTAGAAATTCTTTATCTGTAGCGATTGCGAAAATACGAAGAGTGGGTGAGACTTGAGTTCAATTGATTTATATTTGAAAATGAACGGGTATCAAGCGTTTTGAAGCTCTGAAGCCTGGTGAATCCAAATGTCGTTCAAAACTTTTAGTGTGCCAACGGGACTTCCATCAAATTTTCAACGTATTTGAAGGTCAAGATCACTAAGAAATCAGTTGCGCGCTCTTGAGACTCATCGGTACACTTGTCGTAGCCGAAAAAGCAGTTGGCTTTAATTGAATTAGTCGCGTTCACTGAACTTACCTAATATCTCGACACTGCTCCATGGTGTACAACAGTGTTGATCCATGTGTGAATTTCATTCACAGATATATTGTTGATGAGACATGGAAGGTAAGTTAATTTGATTAAATTGTTTGTAATGATATTTTTGCATGTTATTGAATGATTTGAATTGGAGAGAATAAGTTTTATTGTTTATAAATGAGGATCTCATAATGCGGACTCTGGAGTCCCGTCAGCACCAAGAGTATAAATGGATATAAATTCCTTTTTGTGTTTCCAGTATGTAATACCTCACATACTGAACAGTTTTTCTCGTTTCTTTCAATTGGAATGATTTTCGTGGATTGTAATATATAAATTATTCTTTTTCCTTGTTTTTGGAGTCATTTGGACTGACTTGTTTTTGTTTCATTTGTGAGAAATGAAATGAATACCTTTCAGTTATAGTAACTTTATAGATACTCATATTTTGACAGAAACATAGTTTTTACATAATCATTACAGGATTGTCCGACAAAAAGCTGTCTTGGAGGAGACAGCGGGAATTTTCAACAGATGAAGAGCTTCTTGAAGCAGCAGAACAAGCTACCGTTGAACTTGAAGAAATGAACCTGTGGTAGAAGTCCATTGTATCTCGAAGTGAAGTGGTATTATTTTATGAAGTAGAAAAACTCGAAGTCGTCTCCACAATATAATATCAACAATCGATTAGATAAAAACCAACGATTAGGTGTACATGTTTCGAACCTCTATAGGTTCATCATCAGCGGAGAATAAAATTTAATGGAGATGAAAAAATGTTTTATAGGTTAACGATTGAAATTATTTTAAGTCCAGAGATCATAATTTAGACCAACTGGAAACTTGAGAATTCGCCTTCAAGGGCTGTGTCCCATTTTTAAATTCAGGGGGGGCTAAATACATTAGCCGATGCAAAATAACAAGACGACATGAGGACCGTGAAAACAATGGTAGCAATGACTGGTGATACATTCAATCACCAGTCATTGCTACCATTGTTTTCACGGTTTAATCGATGGTTTTTATCTAATCGATTGTTAATATTATATTGAAGAAATGCCCTTGGATAATGCGATTCTAACTGATTAGGAGAAAAGTGATGAAGAAATCAGTCTGAAAAACGCATTAAATGGAATCACAGAATCGATCGAAAAGCAAGAGAAAGAATGTTCGAATCTAAATGACAAAAGATTGCATGTAACCGAAGAGAACGAAGAAGTGAAAGAAAAAACCAATAAAAATACAAGCAATGAGACCAAGGAAAAAACTATCGAAAGGAAATGGAAGAAAACATCACTGAAACTTGTATGCTGTATCCAACCATAGTGGCACAACTTATAGCGGTGTATTACTGTGAGCACCCTTATGCAGGATATGGCACGAGTACAATGACTCCAGAATATCACCGATATCATCAAAATCCTCATAAGTGGAGAAGCATTCGTCCTTTTCTATGAGCAAGAGGACACGAACTCAGATTAGCTTTATTATAATTTGAATTGGCATAATAGTTAATCAAATTATTTACATGAGTTTCAATGAATTGGAAAATGGAATGCAGATGAAATGAATTCGGTCATTAAGAGATGATAAATTTGGATCTTTTATAGTTTGATTGATATGGAAGATTTCACTTATATTTAGTAATAAACCTTCATTGCAAATCTGTAAAGCTTCAAAGTTGAATTCGGGTTAAAAAATGTGGTTAAAGTTGATGATATGGTTAGCGAAAGGGTCATAACCAACAACTCTTTCGAAAATTAAACGTGTAGAGACGACTTTGGGTGATTCTTCCCCAAATATTGATCTTCCACTTTGAGAATGGACTACTCGTTCGTATTTCATTATTTGTTGAATGCCAAGCTTGGACACACTGCGGGTTCCGGTATCATTCTTGATATTATACAATGAAGTGACTGTAGATTTGGAAACTCTTCTAGAGGAGAGATTGATGACTTCGTTAGATTAGCAGAATCAGTGAATACGGTTAATATAAGAAAATCTTCATGGTGTCAGTTCACCTCGTTCTATGATTCAAGGAAATATGAACTACATCGTGATTCCTCAAAATTTATTTTCATGAACAATACAACATCAAATTATACGGGGCAATTCATGTTGAAAAGGAATTGGATGGAAAAATAAGTATTTTATTCAATATCTAACAGAAAACAACTAGTTCCCGTTGATTTAAAAATTCTCAGAGAAATATTTCCATTCAATATCAAATTGACAATGTTTCCCTTCTCAACATGAATACCTCCAAAGAAGTTATTTTGGACGATGGAAGATACACGGAAAAAAGAAGTTTAGTGACGATAGCAAAATAAGTTTTGCTGATACGTTGTTGCTGCTGTCCCTGAATAATTCAGTTAATAACACATTTAATTACGCTAGCTTAAAAATATACCAACAAACTCGGTTGAATTTCCAGTGGTCCTAACTGAAATATTAGTCATGAGCACTAGGTTTTGAGTAGACATTCTACCAAAGTACAGCCCAGTATTCTGAGCAGGATTCTCCTGTTTATGAGGGTTCGGTTTTTCAGGATGAGGTGACGTTCATAAATCAATAGTATGCTCGTAATGCAAATTATGTTACCATGTTGTCAGCTTTTCAGGGTATAAAGTTGTTTTCGTTTTGAATAATGGTTCCCACTGATAGAGAAAAGACTGATACTTCCAACATTCCTAAATTTTTTTTCAACAGTCATTTGATGGAAATGAAGATATTGAGTACTATGAACTTTCTGAAAATAATGGATAAATGTACATGTCTTCCTACTTTATTTAAAAATAAAATTCTGTTGACAATGTCAAAGATGATTAGTAAATGAATACCACTTGGCAACCTTGTTCGCGCCCAGGTAGATAGCCGCCAACGACTGGCGCAGTGCAGTGCGTAGTGCGTTTAAGGTAGTTGTCGTGAAATGCACTTCCAATCAGATTGCGTTTATATTGAAACCACTTTTAGTTAACATTGTTACCTGTAGCATATTAAATTTTTTAAATCATTTACCACACCGAGAATGAGGTATAAGGCTTCAAAATTGCAACGTTTAACACGTAATCCCTAAGCTACCGCGGACACCACATTTTAGGGCATAACTAAAAACCCTCCATTCAGATATTTTTGAAAAACTAGTATATTATTGGAACAAACTAGTATATTATTGAAACAAATTTCATAGAAAAAATTAAACACGCGTAGCCATACACTTATTTAGTTATTGCCATAAGAAATTTCTAAATTATTGCGTATGAGAAGTGCAAGAGGGGAAACGCTGAGAATCGTGGCAACGATTTGAATTGAACTGAGTTTTGGAATGCACATATGTGCATTATTAATAATTGTGAATAACTTTGTTAATACAGGGTGTCCCTGGACTTCCTCTCGGGAATGTATAGATGGGGTCAAAATATCAGCAGTACTTCATATAACTTTTGTTCCTAAAAGGCTTCGTTACCAAGTTACTGGCCCTCAAAGTTACAAAATGAAAAATGTTTTTCTTTGATAACTTTCAAAGTGAATATTCAAAATCATCTAAATTCTGGTGATTGACTGAACAAATGAATTCCTTCGTTGAACTCCCCTGCAGGAGTCAGTTGTTTTGCTACAAAGTCAGGAACGGACTACCTCCGATGGTCCACACCCCAATACTTTGAAATGACTGTGATTTGTCAATATGTTTTAACAAAACAAGGGTACCTGGACAATTTCCTGAATAAAAGTACTCGTGTGGAAAATCGATCGAAGCAACGATTTTTCATAAAAATGCATTTTTGTTCGACGACATCCAACCTGAGATGTCAACCATTATTCGAAAAGATTAATTTTTAATGAAAATAGAAATGATAGGTACAATATCCATAACGAATTTATATCATGCAAACACGTTTACCTTACAAAACTCATGGTGTAAATAATCAATCGCAAGCCTCAAGAGCAAACAAAAATGCAAAATCCGCTACAAAAACGGCTCGATATGACCCCCGTCTCTCAATACATTTTTTTAGTCGGCGGGAACACCCTCTCTGCACTTGAAATAGCATGCCAGGGTCGTTTCGTATGGCTTCACAATGTAATGTATTTCTATTCAACAAGGCATCTCTGGTGTGAATAGGTGTATCGTAAACGAGGCTATTTAGACGCCCCCACAGGAAGAAATCCAATGGATTTAATCCGGAGACCGTTTTTGTAGTTTATTCGTTTGCTTTTTATTAGTTATGTCTTCCGATGTGCGTTTTTTCAGCTAAATTTATCTTTGGGTTGAAGATTTTCTCCCATGAAATTATACTTATCAGTGAAACTCCTCAACATTTAAGCTGTGAATACGAATTTGCAACATCCAAATGTGGAGTTCATGAGATTCAGATGAGACAACACGAAACGTGCTTATTCCCCGCGTACATACAAAATATGGACTGAATTCGATATTTCATAGTGGAGTAGCTTGTTAGTTCAAAAACACCACGAATCTACATAACTTGATATTTCATTTGAAAAAATATATACATTGTGAATGAAACTTTCAACTAGGTACTGTACTTTTCGTTTACGACTTTATTTTAGCATATTTTGTATTATCCCTGTTATAAATGCTGTTGAATTAACGTTAGCATCAGTATTTCTACTGTGAAAATTTTCCATTTCAAATAATAGTGGACAATCGGTTTGATGTCTTCGAGTAAAACTGCATCAAGAATCGTTGCTCCGATCGATTTTTCACACGAGTACTTTTATTCAGGAAATTGTCCAGGTAACCTTGTTTTGTTAAAACATATTGACAAATCCGACTCATTTCAAAGATTTGGCGTGTGGACCATCGGGGTCAGTCCGTTCCTAACTTTGTAGCAAAACAACTGACTCCTGCATGAAAGCTCACCGAAGAAATTCATTTTTTCAGTCAATCGCCAAAATTTAGATGATTTTGAATATTCACTTTGAAAGTTATCAAACAAAAACATTTTTCATTTTGTAACTATGAGGGCCCGTAACTTGGTAACGAAGGCTTTCAGGAACAAAAGTTATATGAAGTACTGGTGATATTTTGACCCCATCTATACATTTTCGAGAGGAAAAGAGAAAGTCCCAGGACACCCTGTATATACTGATTCATTTTAAACTCATTACAATAGGAATAGATATAAAATAAAATGTAGGTTTAGCGAGTAACACAACAATGCATAAACTTTATTTTATTTATACATTTGTACAACACATGTACGTATAATATAATTCGAATATTTTCAAACGTAACAAAAATGATTCAGATTTCTAACAGGCTAATAAAATATAAATATAAATCTACAAAAAATATAAACAATAATGAATGTAATATTATTTCTTTTTAACTATTATATTGAATAATAGTGTGATTGACTGAACATTTATTTTTAAATCATTAATGATTTTAGTTAATGCTTTCCTATTTTTAGTAACTCTAGGTTTTCCATTCTCCAATTTTTCAGTTAGGTGATTGATCACAGCTCCTTCTCCCGTAATACACTTGTTTCAGAAAATCGTATGTTATATTTTGTTGTGCAATTTTCTCAATAAATCCCGTGATATAACATTTTTGAGGCACTTGAATAAGGTAAATTACAAGAGATTCTTTCGTTCTCAAGTTACCAATAGAACGAACTGATTTTTATGAATATATATATTAAAATCTCTATTTTCACATTTGACGGCGGTTTGTAAAATGTCATCAGTCATGCACAGTCCAGATGTCTCCAAATCGGAATGAACTATGGAATAATTTATTGATATTGATTCGATGTTTTTCAATAATAGTGATGATGCTCTTGATTCGTTAATTCCAACGTTTGGTTGATATGTTACACCTTCTGACACTTCCTTACACAGTTCAGACAATTTATTTTTCATTTTTTCAATTTTTTCTTTAGCAAACCTGCCATTTTTTGCGCGAAATCGATCCATAGCTTTGACTGCTTCTGCCTAAGAGTATCCTAAACAACTAAAGGCGAGCCATCGTTGGATGGCGACGCCGATGTTGCCAACAGTCCAGCTATGGCTTATTTGCTGTAACCGTTTGTACAGTTCCCTTATTCAGCATTTGCACGTCTTGGATTTGGTGAGTATGGATTCAGACAGAAAAGGTTTTGAATGGATCTATGAAACGGTGAGTAAGTACATTTCAAACTTTTAACCTCCCTGTCACCATTATTACGTTGTCAATCTGTCGTTGGTAAAGTCATGTGAATGCTAACGACATGCGTATATGTATACTATATCAGAGTATTATTGTAGAACAAGCGTGAGTCGTAAGTACCTACGTAGTTTTGAAAAACAATCGATTGGCAACAGATGGCTTCCAGGTTAGTTTTTTTTTCGTGTCTGTCTGTAGAATTCTTCCACGTGAAATGCGTTATAAAGATAATGTCAATATTTTGCGTGGATTCTCTAGTTTTAGTTGAAAAAATGATGCCAAATATGATATTTAAGGTAGAATAATAACAACAGAATCAGCGGGGATGAATTAGATCTGAACGTCACTATGTATTTCGAAGCATTTCTAGTGGAGAAATTCTAAAAGATCCATATTTTCGTAGTTTAGATAGTCCCATGCTTTTTAACGGCATTATACTATGATTAATCTTGTTTTTTTTCAGAGCAACATCTTGATGTTCTGGAGTTTATTCCTGTCATGTCATTACCTGCCACGAACATGGAAATAATTTGATTTATGTAACTTTGTTGTAGTATATTTTAGTTAATGAATCAAATTGATATAGCTCAAGTATAGTTGATCACAGCATGTATTCATATATAGTAAAAGCATTGGCTAGCTTTTATTTATCTGGCCCAATATTTCCCCATTATAACTGTGGTACGATGTATACCTTCAACCGAATATCCAATTGTAATATCTAAACAATATTTTTTATTTTGAAACCGATCAACTATAGATTATCGATTATTTTGGCTTGATTACCTATCATAGTTTATTTTTGTCCAAATAACTGTACAATTGTTTGTTAAATGAATCTAGACTTGTGCAAGGTGACATGTAAATAGCAGAAATTGACAATTTTGAATCATCTTGGTCTAGGTTCATTCCAATGATTGTGCTTTCGGCAATATTAGTTATGCTATGAGTATATTTTAAATGTGATTGAAAATATTGTTCGGTTTTCCTTCGCTGTATATATTATTGTAACCATTTATCGATGGACACTTCAGAGAATCTGTTGAAGAGAAAAAATTGAAGGTTCACAGAGAAACATGGAAAAATCCACACATATTTCACGTACATAAAGAACTGCATAGATATAACACTGCGAAAGAATATAATTCTGCACAACCCAATTCTGTGATATACCCATTTTTATTCAAAGTGCAGCACAAATAATTCAGATTTATTCGAAATTGAATTCAGACTGATGATGAAATTTTGAAATGAATGTTCTACAAACATCTCTTCATTTATATAACTCTGACCCAAGTTTATTATTGACCTCTTGCTGTTTGGAATGAATTGGAGAACCTTGAAATGTGCACGCGCACATCGAATACAAATAAATGGGACCTACAGGGAATGTGTCAATTTTTTTTTCCGTTGGGAGAATTGTGCAGCATATATTTTAAAAACAGGTAAACTAATATCCAGGAAATTCGGAAAAAAACACATGCGAGCTAAAAAAAAAGCACAGTTGATCCTTGAGATTAATTTTTTGATTGATACATTTTTTTCATTGGAATACGAATTGTGATTAAACTCGTCATAGAGCTCAGACACCACATATTTTGTGTAAACTGCATTCCTGGAGAGCGACCCGTAACAAACGATATGGTTGAAAACGCCTAATATTAATATCGGAATAATATAATATATCGCCTCCCAAAAAAGTTGATATTAGATTTCTGGAAATGAAGGTATGTTAATTTGAGGTTGGACACCCAGTATATGTGTATATCCGGGAAAAACTGCGAGTTGAACGATATAATGATATACTTATCTGCATTGCCGCAAGGAAGGTGGTTGAAGGTAGTTGAATGTGAGGGTTGCTATATCTTTCGGACCGATCCCATCCTATCTAGAGAGGTGCTTGAGGCGGAATAATGAATACCTCGTAACATGCATTAGTTATATATTGTTTATTTTATATGATGGGAAATTTGATACTTTTCACCGAGATGAAAACTAATTTTCCATGGTCTGTATAATATAATTGAGATCTCTAATACTCCTGAAGGGGAAAAAAACCTGGTAATAACATTTTGCCGGACGAGTTATTTGGAACGGAACTTTTCAAATATAATAAGGGACTATAAACCCTTGCCTAGTGTCTAATGGTGAAATTCCAGGGTAGGCTTTGTCCGACTAATGATTCACTTTGAATTTGTGACGTTCTAGACATAGGATAGTACAATATATAAGAATATATTAGGTATTTTGGTACCCTTCCCGTTAACCATATGGTTACATTGATTTCAAAGAACAATAAAGCGCATTCCCTGCCTTCCTCACACGAATGGACGATGTTACTGAGTGGTTACAGTCTGTGTTGATAAGGGGATAACAGTCGTGGAACACATAATTGATAATACTCACACTTCTCGTCGATGGTTTTGGCAGTCAAGGTGACGTTTGAGGTTATAGTGAATAGTTATTGCAAAGATCTTTATTTTATGTAAGTTTTTTGTGAGATTTGAATGATTTTATTATTCAAACTTGTTCTAGACTTACTATTCAATGTTTCCACCAAAAAAAATATACATTATTTGTAGTATATGCGGTAATTGGGCATCAAATCAAATGTATCCGTTCGGTTAATTGTCCCATAACAATTTTTTTCATTTTCAGTAGAAATGGGTGTGAAAAATTTGTTGAAAAAAATACCAACTCGCTTTTTTTACGGAAAAAATAAGTGTAGATCCTACCATATCTGATACTTCTGATGATGAAGAAATTTGTTTGCAACCACTTCCATTGTCAGGTTAAATATTGTTTTATATCGTTGTCAAATAAACTCTTATAAAATATATTTTACAGATGACAATGATTCTGATGGTATAAGAATGGGAAACGATACACAGAATACCTTCATTCAAGAATATAACAGTGCTGATGTGGAACACACTCCAGGCAGTTCGAGCGAACCGCCATCCAAGAAAAAAAAAAGTTCAAAACCTTATCGTGCGAGCTACAATAGCGATAACTTGTGAACTTGTGTTCTGAAACTTGTCAGCCATTATACAATGAAGTAGAATCTGTTCATGTTAAATCAACAAATGAATTAGAGCATTTTCCCTTTCTTCTACGGAAGTAATTTCAAATCAGTGAATAATAGTGACATCGAGCAAGGTATGTGAGAATATTTTTGGCTCCTCACAAAGAGGATGATATCTGGAATCATATGTGTATGTTGTTCAGTAAATTGCGATTAGAATTGCTTAGGTCAATCTGATAATCGATAATAGTCCTGTTTAATATATATTTTTCATGATTTTTATATTTGAATATATCTTCGGTATGGTTCCATATTTGGTGATTATTATCACCGAGCTGTGATTTTGATATAGGTGAAGCGATCACGTATATATATATATATATATACATATATATATATATATATATATATATATATTTATATATATATATATATATATATATATATGTATGCATATATTTTTTTTTTGAAATTTGGAATATTCTTTGATTGCATAGAAAAAATTTCTGAAGAGGCAATTGACGATTGGTCAAACATAATTCTCATATGCTTTCTTTCGCAAATCATTGAAATTGAAGTCATTTTTGTATTATTCTATTTTTTTTATTTTTCGTAAAGTATAGTCTTGGCTGCTCAAGATCAGAATAAATTATATTTTCCTCATATAGAACAAAAATCAATTTTGATTAAATCAAAATAATTCTTCAATTTCAGTATTGAATATTACTGAAAATCTCAGCACAAGCTGATATGTATCCATAATTAATTTTAACATTTTGCAACAATTAATTTGAATTACATTACATCGGTTGGAAGAAGATATGAAATATGTCGAAAATAGAGAAAGTTTCACAGCAAATGCTAATAATCCCCACTCGAATATTTCAAGATTTTTTTCTCATTTGAAATTTTTAATATAATAGTAGAGCGAACAAATCTTCACAGTACTCAAGACAGGGGAGCCAGCATTGACACTTACCATAAAGAAATGACAGACTTCATTTCAATTCTTCTTCTAATGGGAATAATACAACTACCAGCATATGAAGACTATTGAGCAGCAGGTACTAGAATAGAACAAATTGCTAGTATTAGGCCGGTAAAAATATTCAAACTACTCGGACGTTTCATCCATTTCAATGACAATAGTCTCGTTACACCGGCTACTGAAGACAGATTTGTCAAGATACGACCTCTTATTGAGAACATTCGTCAGAATTGGCAGAAATTCCAACTAGAAAATGACTACTCCGTTGATGGGACGATGGTGGCTTGTAAAGGGACACGTGCAGGTAACTTACGGCAATACATAAAAAACAAATCCCACAGATGGGGTTACAAATTTTTCGTTATTGCTGGAGTCCCTGGATTGATATTAGATTTTATACCTAACCGAGGTTCAACTACTCTTTCCGAACTGGAAGGAACTCGAAATGAACTAACATAAGAAGAGCATTCTTTGGGTGTTGGAGCTAGTGTTGTTCTTTCATTGTGCAAGTCTTTCCATGATCCTCATACCAGCATAGTATATTTTGATAACTATTTTTCCAGCCTTGATCTTTTTGCTTATTAGAAAAATTCAAAGAATATCTTGAGTCTAGGCACATTACGAGGTGATAAAATTGGAGGTTGTCCAATTGACAGTGATAAGATTTTGCAAGAGCAGGGAAGGGGAACGTATGACTATAAGGCTGAGAAAGAGAAAGATGTCATCATCATCAAATGGGTTGACAATAAATGTGTTTTACTTGGTGGCACAGCCTATGGAGTTGAGCCAACAGTTCTGTAAAAATGTACTGCAAAACTGCTGAAATGAAAACAGATATTGTATGCCCATCTGTGATAACGTACTACAACAAACAGTTGGGTGGCGTAGATGAAGCCAATGCGCAAATGGGTCTTTACAAAACGCCAAGTTAAGCTAAACGATGGTATTATTCAATATTCACCTATCTTCCAGATATAAGCGTCGTACATGCTTGGCTTATCTATGGTAATAATTGTGGAGTTTTCAATATAAAAAATATATACCGTTGGAGGTTTTCCGAAAAGAGTTTGCATCCTCTTTGGCTAATACCGGAAAAGAGTCTGAGCGTGGCAGACCTAGCTCTTTGAATAAGGTTCAGGTAGGGAAAATCAAATATTCAGTTGTGGCTAGACCGGATGATACAGCCAGAAAAGATTGTGTTGGCCATTGGCTTGTCCACACAACGAAAGGGAGGTGCAGGTTCCAGTGTGAAAAGTCTAATGCTAGACTTTGTTATATCACAGATAAAAAAAATTGTTTTGTGTCATTTCATGGGTGAGTTTTATCTCAAAATGATAAGCTTGAATGGTCAATGTGACCATATGGTTACATTATCAAACTGTTTTCATTTGTGATATATTTGTTACGAATCAAATGTTTTTATATTTTGTTGCCCCTTACAATACCCTAGTAAAATTTTAGAATTTTTCATTTGAGATATACGCGTTTGTTCGATAAAAGGTTAATGTTCTTGATTTTCTGCTGTATTTTAGTTACAACACATTTAGCATATTCAGGGAAATTATAATTGTTTCTTGCGAAACGTTTGAATTGAGACCACTATAATTTGATTCACAAGAGTACGGTGACAAACGGAGGACCATTTTCAGGTACCTTTTGATCAACGAAATATTTTTTCGTTCTCAATACTTTTGCATAGTGTTCCTTTCAAAACAAAAATAATAGTTTATTGCCACTGAGAACAAGTTTACAGCAACAAGTGTATGGGGGCAACAAAAAAAAAAGAGAAGGGATAAAATAATGCGAGTTTTACCAATTAGATACAGTTCAAGCGATTAGGAAACAAGGGAAAAAAACATATATTTCAGTTACCTACTCGTTTAAAATAAATGATCGTAATCTAAGAATATTCCAAATGTACTCTGATATTTTCTTGGCATCAGTTACTGTTATATTTTGCAAGACGAAAATCAATGTTTCCAAGCTCCGTAGGCAAAAAGTATTTTGTTACATCACTGTATAGATAGGACACTCGCAAATAATATGAAAAAAAGTTTTTCTTCCGTTTTTATCACAAACTGAGCAAGTATGTTCGGGATCAATAGAATATCAGAATCCATTAAGAGTGAATTTGATCTTGAAATGATTGGCCATACGTAATTGAGCGAGAGTGCGGGTTACCTGGATAGGTAGTTTCCGCAGCAGATATGTGCTTGGATCCATGGAAATATTGAATAAATTGTAAATGTACATAAATGGGTAACGAGAGGTTATTGCAAGATCTGAATCATGCAGAAATTGGTGGTAATTAGCAAGTAAGGATTTTCTATGTTTCAACAGATCATTGTAATTGAGGTTATTCCATAACGACATGGACTCAGCATCGAAAACAATTGTTTTAATTGCAATGGCCAGTTAGTCATATTTAGGGTCTACATCATTCATCACACCCATTTGTTGTTCGAAACAAAGCCTGGGGCATCGAGAATTTTCCATTGAAAGTATCTTATATAACCAATTGAGGATTATTTTGAAAATATTATAAGCGAGTTCAACTCTTTCAGCTTCTAAGCGAACGATAGAATCGGGTGTATTGATAGGGACTAGTAGAATTCTTTTAATGAAGGAAATATGAACTCTTCAAAGCACCCCTAGATTCCTAAGTCCCCAAGTGGCAATATAGTTATGGATGACGCTCAAACACAAAGGAACAAACAGTTTTATCCTGGGTGGTCAGGTATCAATTTTAGCCAAAGAATAAATAGGTAAAATCGAACCAATAACTTGTTTGGCTTTAGTGGTTGTCAGATTTGACATTTCATGAGAGAGACCGAAGGAGGTGAATGTTACGCCCAAATAATTATATTTCTTAGTGATTTCCACAGGCCGATTGGCGAAATTGAATTTGAAATTGGGTTTATGAAACCCACCCCGTAAAAATTGCATCATCTTGTTTTTTTCAAATTACCAGTTAGCTCATTTGATGAAGCGTATTTTCAATGATTTTCAATTTCCTCGCAACGTCGATCTCAGAATAACGAAATCATCAGCATACATTAATGTTAACACATCGTTTCTGTCATCGATATTCACACCCTGGGCTCCACTGTCATAAAAAAAGGGATCAATGTCCGATATAAATAATGCGAATAATAGGGGACTCTAAAGGTTCACCCTACAAAACATCACTAGTATCCTCGTATAGTTTCGTCAAGCCATCGGAGCCTTTTATTTGCACGGTTGTTTGTAAATATAAAGTTTTCATTAGGCGAATACTTTTTGAGGATATTCCTGAATTAAATAATTTCATCCACAGTATGTTGTGGTTAATAGAATCAAAGGCTCTTTTGGAATCAACAAAAATAGCAAATAGTTAACTCTTTCTATGCCTAATGTGTAGGTGCATGACAGAAGTCAAAGTGTAAGCATTATTAATACATCCTCGGCTGGGATTCCGGCAATATATTGGATTCGTGAATTTCAATCGTTCAAGAGGCAGAAGGAAGTCGCCTCGCGATGTTTTGCGATACCACATTTTATAATAGATTTGTTTTCAAGTCGAATAACGCTTTATATCCCCATTGAGCCCGGCCATGTACAGAGTGTTATGAATTAACAAGTATCAAGAGCATCGACTGTCTGAAAATGGTCGAACCGAGACTATGTCACTGGAGCGGTCTACAGAAAATATCTCTTTCTCTCTATACTCGGGCGTTGAGTTGTTTAACCAGGAAGTACGTACCGTTTTCAGAAAGATTCAAAAAAATAATAATGCAATCATAAAAATGTTAAGAATATATATATATATATTTAATGAAAGTTAACAAAAGTGTTTCATCCGTTCTACATACGGATAAGAAGCTACAAGATTCCAAGAATATAGTGTAGTTACTTGAAGTTAATTTTTTATCAGTCTACAAATCCAATAGATTGACTTAAAGCAATTGTCAAAAACGACTGGTATTTTTTATCTTTTGAACACTTAGGGAAATATAAAATTATGGAGACACATTCAAAGACACTTCCACATTAAGAATGATTCAATTTGCCCAAACATGAATACAGAAGAATATTTGCACCTACTCCAGAATCACCAGGTTTCAACACTTATTCACCCGTCTATTGGTTTCAAACGACATTGGTTCAATAGTATTATTATTTTAAGTAATCCCGCGGAAGTTGTTTATTTACTTTCATCTCGTACTGAGTATTAGAATATAGAGAGAGGGATACTGTTTTTCTATGAGGTCGTGAACTGTCGACTAGAGGTTTTTCGTTGAATTATCTCGTTCTTGAAGCGTTGATAAATAATAGGTAATTTTGGGAAAATACTGTTTACTTGTGAATTCACTTCAGGCGATCATCTCTCGGTTTCACTCGATTTGAATAGATTTTCTCTTAATGGCTACTCAAGTTCACTGCCTGACGATTATATTTGTACACTTCTCATCTTTATTTCACTATATTGTGATCGAATGAAATCCAACCTCATTTTGAGAGGAACATAACCGGAGCAACGTATATGTAATGACTGACTTTTCACTGGAATTTTCACTTTCTTATTAATCTATCATGACCGTCGGAATAGCCATATTATATAGACTTTTCTCTACTGAACTGATTGAGAATATTACTGTTTTGACTTCTGTAGTCAGAATAACTTTTTCCTTGCTATGGAGGTTTGTTTTTATATCAATCTGCTCGTCCACGGAGTGGGACAACTGTTTATTACTATAGGTTATTTTTTCTTGTTTCTTCTCATAATAAATGAGGGGCTTAGTAATTAATGGCTTGCTCTTGTCACCGCAAATGGATAAAGATGAAGAATTTATATTCTTTCGCGGGTGAGTTACATTTATGGGCTGTCATAAAAAATGTATAAAAAACAGATTCATGGTATTGAGTAGTCGTAGAGCAATTAGGTGAGCTGTCAACAAATCTTAATTTATAGAGACTTTGTTTGACAAAGAAATTCTTCAGATATGCGTTACTAGGAGGTGACGATTTATTGATAGCTCAATCGAGAAAAAGGGTGACTTTTCATAGTAATTTTTAAGTGCATTTCTTTCTGACAGATGATGAAGTTACTTTTAACTTTGTCGCGATGTGTGTTTTCCATTTTAAACGGCAATTGTTCAACCGTTTGTCGATATCTGACTTCGGAATTTGTTTTCATTCCTAGCAATTTGGTTTTCCGGCTATAAAGATCATATTTAGTAATATCGTGTTGTTTCTTATTAATTAAAGTTTTTCTGTAATTATGGGGCATGACATCCCTTCCTACTATTCGTTTATGAGAAAGATCTGTAATTTGATCATGAGAGAACAATCGAAATTTACGGATAATACTTTCGTTCAACAAATTGGAGCTATTCTCTGGAAAAGATACGCTGAAAAACCAGGTTCAGAGAAATTTTCAGCAGCCGTCGGCCTCTGCGCAGCAAGTCATGCTCTGTAAAAGTGCTGTTTCTGTTTCGAGGGGTTCTGAGGGTGAATGTTCTGAGGTAATACATTTTGTTGACTGGTAGAAGTTTTGTGGTTGGATGAAAAAAAAAATGCGTGACCCAGCTCGAGAATAATCCCCGGTCGTTTCACTTTGAACGCGAGCGTTCATTCAACGCGGCCACCAGGCCTTGATAAATGATTGAGTGTTCGGAGTTGTGTGAGCGCCAGGCTGCGCTCTGGAAGAATCTTTGATCGCCCGCCCCCGCTTTCAGCCCCTTAACTGACTTCTGCCTGCAGAGCTACAGACTTGTCAGAGGTAAAGGAAGATTTCTATGTAAAAACTTTCCTTGAACCTCATCGTTTTTGATCAACTCATCCAGCTCTCAGTCTATAAAAATCAATTCATGACCAGTTATAGAGATAATAATATAGCCACGCCTAATTTCCCTTCCATTTGTACAAACACAGTTTTTATTGTCTGGCGCACATTTCATTGAGAATGGCACATGTCGATCGAATCCAAATTGACTGAGTGTAGGTTAAGGGTTGAAATACAGAGCTATTTTTTTCATTAGTCTCTGAAGATGACCGAAACTTTGAAAATGAACAAAATAACTGTAATCTATTTTATGCACATTTGAAAAAGAATACTCTCTGGGATGATTTTGATTCTATTAAAAACGCTTTGTCCCAAAATTCTCTGTTCTCACAGTAATATAATTGATTATAAATAGCGCAAGAAAAACATAATCATAAAAACTGTCCGAGGTGAAAATATATAAAGAACTCATAGATGTGCATCATCATTAACAATTAAGGTACTTTACTCGTGTAATGATAACTTTGCTATTGAGTGCAATGTATCGTATATACCTGGCAATAAGATTCCGTTAGTGGTTTTATATGGAACACATATTGCAATACGATATCACATGAAATAGTTGAATGTCGAATATTATGGACAGGAGTGTGAGATGAATAATGAACAGGTGCGATTTGAAATTGAAGTCACATTAATTTATCGATATAGTTTTTTTCTGAGGGTAATGATCTAATGAAGGGTAGAGGGTAGTCAGATACCACATACGGGAAACTACATAATATGAAGTTTTCTGACGTAGGTACTTATATTTACAAATACTTCGAGCTGATTTCAAAAATGAAAAATGACAAGGTCCTGGAAGTTATTCTATACTCGAACAAATCATTGATATTTGGAATGTATCTGTTTGCTGAACACAAACTCAATATTAAATCAACAATAGAAATAAGGAAAACAAAATAAGGAAAAAAACCATGTAAAAGAAGCTCTGAAATTAGAAAAACACAGTCAGAAAAAAAACAGAAAATCCTTTCAATGTGACGGAGTTATCCCACAATGATTTTTTATGGAAAATTGTAACAGAACAGTTCCGATTAATTCACTAAAGTTATATAAGGAAAGGAAGAAGCGACCCCCAACAAGGACCAAAAGAGAAATATACAGAAGGTGGACGAAATAGCATACGAAAAACAAGTGAAGAAAATACAAAGTAGGCCAACGGTTGACGAGATGAAAAGGATGTTACTTAATAGTACTGAAGATGTTCAAGAGGACCAAAAACATTCTGTAAAAACTTCAAACGAGCACGAAGAGTGAATGATGTGACGTAAAAGCGGAGACAAAAAAGAAAACAACAGTCGAAGTAGATAAGATGATCTGTCCTATCATCCAAAGAAAGAAGTCAGATATTCTGGGACTCATCAATGTTAACTGTAATCCTAAGTTCTATGTATTCTTTATGTTTACATTTTGAACTCATAGACCATGCTTTGTTCAGTGCAAGGGTATATTTAATTTTAATTGATGACAAAAACGTTCTCGTACTTTTCTACCAATAATTTTTGTATCTTGTTGTTTCTCATCATGAATAGTACCAAATAATCCCAATCATCAACACAAAGGCAAACCAAAAAAAAAATATATTTTCTTTCACAAAAGGGTGACTAACTCAAAATACAATTTATTCTAACCTAGGAAACAAATATGAAGGTGTTTGAAGTGTATTGTTTAAAAAAAAACGAACCGGTTTCTTAGTTGTTTTACCAACCCTTAAAAGTTATTGAGAGTTGAGATCACGGGGGCCTTACCATTTATAATGGGATCCGAAACCACCCCTAGGGCTTTGGAAAAAGTTTCACTGGCTGTGCTGGGAGTCGAACCCGCATCGTCGGGTGAAACAGTGGGCACAACGATATAGGAACTTTCAGATCATTATCAGAAGAGTTGCTTGTCGAAAGTAGTGGAGAAATTGCATTCGAATTACTAAGGTGAGTTAACTGCTACTGTTACTAAAACCTTAAATATTCTTCAGCATTTGCAAACAATGTTTATTAAAACAAAGGTTAGCACTACAAGTATATGTTTGAAATTTTTTCCAGTATTTGTGTGTTTTTAATAAAAAATAAGGGTGACGAAATTAGGGACATAAAGAATTTAGAATGTCCCTATTTTCGTCATTACTGTCTAAATTAAGGCCGAGAGCATGTTCTCATTATTTGGTATTTGAATAAAATTGAGATGCAATTTTAGGGTGAAAATCAAAAAGTTAAATAAAAAATTAACTGAATTATCGTGAACCCAAAATTCGTCATATTCTTATTGAATTATTCCTGGTGTTAAAAATAGTAAAATAATTATGACGGAATTCAGAACCAAAACATGACGACCATTATTGGGTCACTGTTGACGATATTGAAGCCATTGTGTCTTTAATATTTTTTGAACCCATGATTTCGTCAACTCCTTTTTCCAATTGGTTCAGATAAAAATCAAGTATATGAAATTAACGTGAACATCATCTAGTAAGGTCAAACATTGAATATATTTTTATCAAAAACACTATACAAAATGAACAAAACTAAAAAACCTTATACTTTGGATGATATTAGCAATGCAATACAGTTTATCCAAAGTGTGGCATGAGCATTTCTAAAGCAAGTACGAGATTTAATATCCCGAGAATGACTTTATCCTATAAATATTCTAACAATTTTGTTAGGCCAATTTGAAATTGAATATCGATTTGGCCCAAATTGATGCTATAGGGGTTTTTGAGGTCGCTGAAAAAGAATATGATATTGAAAAAACCATGGCGAGGCCAGTCGTGAAAGTAGGTTTCATGAATGATAATTTACAGCTATTTTTTATTTATGTGTAATGAATAACTTGTTCCTTTTAAATTTGACTAATATTTGTTTTTATGTATTACGCTTCTGGATAATAAAATGAGAAAATGTAAATGAAAATGTTTCCCTTTTCAAAGATAAAATATTTGTTACATTTTTAACATAATTTTTTGAAGCATAATTCAAATTGCGGTAATGAATGGAATAATCTTTTTTGAGGAATTAATAATAATGAAGTAGCCAAAGTAGAAAGACTCAAAATTCCACGTTGTACTGAGATATGCATATTGTGTTTTTTCTCTTTCCATAAAAATTTATTGCGGTCGAGAAAATTGGTTTATTATTACTCTTCGAATTCAATTAGTTTTGGAAACAAAAAATTGTTACATTGCAACAGCAAGAGTCATAGTAGAAACCAGTTTTTCAAATTTTGCACTAGCATTTGGGGAGAAACCTAATGAGTTTCATTTTATTATTTAAATAAATTAAAAATCATTCCCAAAATTTATTCAAGACAGAAAACAGCGTATTTTTACCAACAAAAAAATTGTAAGAAAAAATTGCAGTTTTCATTTATTTAAATATGAAATTTGCATACGACTCAAAATTAAATTGTAAACAAAAATCAAAAACTTTTTTCCGTAACTTAAAAAATAACCCCACTTTTTGCCCTCACAAAATGGCTGCCATATTGGTGACCACGTGACATATGTCAGTATCGATTTTTAGGTTTCACGATATGCAGAAACGATCTCCTATTTTTTTTTGTAATTATATATATTTATATATATATATATATATATATATATATATATATATTTATTGATATATATCTGTGGCTTGGTACAAGAAGTGACCAAGTCAGTTTTCGTCTGTTTTGAGATTTTTGGCCAAAGTACTTCATAAAAACATGAAGTTTCCAATGTAAAAAGCGCCCATGTCGGAAATCATGTTCACACAGACAAGAAATACTTATGTCATTCCTTAGAACCTTGAAATTAATTGCTAGATATATCTAAGTAGACATAAGCATTCAGATAACTACAGATGTTGGTGCAAGAAAGTCATAAGTGGACTTGTGCAGTTCTGCCTTTTATTATCTTGATGTAAAATCTGCATATGTCACGACATATGTACTTCTTGTTGAATAATTTTAATATTTCTTATTGACATATGGCAACATAGCTCCCGTTGGAACGAAAATTGCGACACTGGTATATCAATCTCAGTCTCTAGTTTATAGCTATTAGTTTTGTAAACATTCACAATAGGTTATGTCAATTACCTATGGCACGTTCCGGTAGAAATTGACGGGTTTTTAGGAAATTTGTCCAATTGTATGCATTCCTTGTTGTTTTGAAGATTTCTTTGTGTATTTTAATGATAGAATTGGTGAAGTTCCTCCATAAAAGCGAAATTTAGAAGTATCTATAATGTTTTCACGTGGAAAACTTCTAGTTCAGATGTGTGTAGAGGATTCAAATAATAAGAGTAAGTTTGACTTGGGCACTTCTTGATTTATTTAAATAATTTGTTGACTTTTATGGTTTTTTTTTCAGATGGATTACCGGACAAATCTTCGGAAATTGTAACAAATACAACGAACATTCAAAATAGCAATAATGTTGATAACAATTACTCTACTATGATATCAGTACAAAGTTTGTTTGAAGGTATCTATTTCTTAGTACTTTATAATAATAAAATTGTTTGGAAGCTGAAATTTTGTGAATCATGGCTATTTTCATTGAATTTTTCTGCAGATAACCCATTGGATGAATCTTCAGGAATTATAACGAATACAATGACCATTGAAAATAGTAATGCTGATGACGATTTCATAGTGGAAATGCAACCTGTGTTACAAGGTTACTATAATTTTCTTCATCACTGAACCCTACTCAACCCCAGATCCGGTAAAATATTTGACTAATCCGATTGCTATTTATATTTTCAGACATATCCAGAAACTATGTTCCAATGGATAATACACATAATAATGATGCTCCATCGACTTCTGCTGGCTTGTTTCCACGAACAACAAAAACAGCATCAATGATAGCAAACGAAAATCAACAGAATGTCAGCATTACTGATGATTTGTTATCCGAAGATAGCTCAGAAGATGAGTATCAGCCTTCGCATACTGAGTCATCATTTTCTGATAATGATGAGGAAGATACCAGGCATGATGGTTATGATCAGGGCAACTCTATTATACCAAACGCTCGTAAGAAAAAAGGTATAGGAAGGACAAAATTGACAGAGGAGACTAAATCAACAAAGAGAAAACGAAACCCTACGAGCTGGAAGAGAAATAAGCGTCATGAATCAAAAACCAAAGGACTACCCTATTATTCAACAGCAAACAAGTTTGTTCCTGGAAAATGTTTGAAGCCTATTTGTTCCTGTAAAAGAAAGTGTGGAGAAAAATTTCCAGAAGATAGAAGACTTAACATTTTTCAAAATTTTTATGCCCTAGACTCAAACTCTCAAAATCAATTTATTGCTCAGAATTTTGATGTAGTTGAAAAAAAAGTTGAAAGACTTCGACAGAGTCAAAGGCCAAGTAAACGACAATTTACGATTTTGTATTTTTTACACAATAACGGGAAACAAATTCAAGTTTGTCGTACAATGTTTCTTGGCACGCTAGATATTAAACCAGGCAAAGTAAAAGTATTGGCTAAAAAGAAAAGACTTTCTACGAGTGGCATATGCCCTGACGATGATAGAGGAAGACATGGCCACCAACCAAAAATCAGCAACGAAGCAATATCTACAATAGAAAATCATATAAAAAGCTTTCCTTCATATATCAGCCATTACTCAAGATCACATACGGATAAAAAATACTTGTCACAGGAATTAACGATTTCAAAAATGTATCGGTTTTACATAGATTACTGCGCTCCTCAAAATATAAAACCGGAACTTGAATCTTTTTACAGAAAAATATTTGTTGAAAATTTTAACTTATCATTCCATAAGCCATCAAATGATACCTGTGCAAAGTGCGATAAGTTCAAGATGTTGATTGGTACCACTACTGATTTGCACGAAAGAACAGTTCATGAAAAAAATTACAACCAACATTTGGCCATGGCTGATCAGGCATACAACGAAAAAAAAAGGGACAAAATCCAAAGTCTCAATACTGAAAATATAGTATTTCTATCATTTGACTTGGAGAAATGCCTAGCAACACCTATGCTTCAAAACAATGTTTCCTTTTATAAGAGATCATTATGGACGTACAACCTCACTATCTACAGTTGTGTAAACAAAAAGAAATACGCCATATGTTACATTTTGTATGAATCATTAGGTGGAAGAGGAGGACAGGAAATTGCATCGTGTTTGATTCTTTCCTTACCAGAAAGTGTAACTGAAATCAATATGTTTGGTGACTGTTGTAGTGGACAAACAAGGAATATTTATTTTTCTGTTATGTTGTCTCTTTTAATGGAAGATTTCAACAAAAATGGAAGGAGTATTGTGATAAACCATAAGTTTTTAGAACCAGGACATACCCATCAGGAAGCTGATACTATACATGGAGCTATTGAGAAAGTGAAAAAATATACTACTGCCAAAATTGAAATGCCCAGAGATTGGGCAAACTTGATTAGAATGGTTCCAAGAGAACCTCCCATTGAAGTCGTAGAAATGCAGCAAAAAAATATTCTGGATTTCAAATCATGCTTAAATAGTCATTATGTGCAACGGAAAATCAACACTGACAAAGAAACAATAAACTGGCTTCAAATAAGATGGCTACAATATCGCACTGAATTACTTTCTCAGATAGGGTATAAAACATCGTTCACCTCTGAAAATTTTAAGATCCTGGATATATCCTCAAAGAGAAAGAATACTAGAGAAGCGTATCCCACACGTCGATTAGCTCTATCTTCTGGAGCAAGCCATATTCCGAAAGATAGTGAAGTAATACTGACACCAATAAGTACATGTCGGATTCCCCTACCAGAAAAAAAAGTTAAAGATCTCAAGGATTTAATGCCTTACGTGTCTGAAGTAAGCAAATGCTTTTAAGAATATAATATTTTTTCTCAACCCACTGTACCAGTTGACGAAGAATATCTACCAGATGAGCGTGTATATGAAGATGATGAATAGAGAACACTATAGCAGTATTCATTTGAGTTCATTTACTGTTTTATTTTGATATTTTTTCAATAAAAAAATTAAACCAAAACGGTTTTATTACCTAAGTCATTAATTTTCCGTTACAAGTATACTTCAAGAATTGACCTTGTCATTAGAAAAAATACTAAAATTATTCTTATTTAAACAGAAAAATATCAACTGAACACTGAACAGTTGAAACACTTGAGATACACTCAATATTTCCCAAAAAATGTAAATGGAAGCCTGTATGGAACAATAAATATTCTCGAGCGCATGAAATTGCAGCTCCTGAAAAGTCACGATTTTCGACATAGTCATTTCTTGTACCAAGCCACAGATATATATTAATATATATATATATATATATATATATATATATATATATTTATTACTGTTGAGTTTCTTGAACCAGGAATATACCATGGAGTTCGTGTTTCTTGACGTTTTGTTTTTTTTTAACAATGACAGTCTTCTTTCAGGAGATAAACATTTGATTTGTCGACGTGTCTCTGAAGAAGACCGTGGACACGGCCGAAACGTCGACAGATTAAATGCCCATCTCCTAAAAGAAGGCCGCCATTTACAAAAAGAACCAAAACCCCAAGAAACATTATATATCATTATTTGTTTGTATATACAGGGTGTCCCAAATTCGATGGCCTATTAGACGTTTCTGGAGAACGGGACACAGGATAATTTTGAAAATTTGTTTTTTTGGTTAATTAGTTCTGCTCTATCGCTGCGCTGCGGCGTTGTCGCTCATATTGAAAAGTACTTTGATATTTTGAATGAGTCACCCTGTATATTATTCCATTTTTTAATTTGCTATTGCGTTACGATCATTTTTGTTCGATACTTCCCTATACCTATCTCAAACGGTTTTCGAGAAATTCATTGATTTCCTTATTTTTTGTGCAAAACATAGCTTCAATTATATGTTTATTACTGCGGTATTTGGACTCATACAAAGCTGAAATTTGAAGTGTAGTTTACCAATGTTCTGTGCATTGGTTATGTCTGACGGAATTCGTTCTCCTTTCTGAAAGTGCGTTGAAAATTTGTGATCTTTCCGATAGATAAAAAATGGTAAAAAGTACATTTTCCTAAATGGACCACCCTGTATATTATTAAATATCCTGAAAGACAATGAGAGTTCCTTCCAAATGATGTATCATGTTCCTATACCTAAATAGTCGGGTTTCCGAAATAATAGCAAGTTTCTATGAAAATTTGAAACTTCTGCATTTGAATATGTATTATTACCAATTTTGACAGAAACACCATGGAACTCACTGCTTGTCTGACTGAAAGATTGTCTTGCTCTTTTCTGGTTACTTACCCTACTTGAGGTGAATCATGATTTTTTAAGAGACACATGGTTTTCAGAAACCCTGTATGAAATGTAAAACTATCGGACGTGGAGAAGGAAAACCAAACCTAGCATACTTTGTTCGACTCGGTTCATGCAATATTAGTTTTGGTAGAGACTGTATTATCACCGATATCCAGCGAACAGTTAGAAATAGATATGGGACACACTAAACAAAAATTTATCAGATTGGGAAGTATAAAAAAAGTTAATGAACGTTTTCTAAATTGCCAACAGATGTTATTCAGGCATTTCTATAGTCGATTCTTTATTTCGAAGACTCTTCCACATGAATAACTATACAAATTTGAGTCCTGTGAAGATATTTCATATTGATTTGTACCAATTTTATAAAACTATTACTATGTAAGAAACGGTGAGAGATAGGTATGGCAAGCATGGTGAAAGTTATTGGTATTTTTCAGTAGAATCCGAATATGGCATAATATACAGGGTGTCCCATTCAAATAAAATGACTTATGACCGTGTTTCCTAATCACCTACAAGAATATGTTTTTCCGACACCCTGAATAAAATATGGTCAAGTAATTCGATGTTACTGAAATAACTCAATATTTCCTGGATGAAACTTGAATTTGAGTACTGTGTGGATAACAGATAACGAGGTATTTGAATTCAAATTGATCCCGTTTTGGTAGCAAAATAATCAGTATTCAATAAACGGTAGAGATAAAGATTATTTGTATTTGTCAGAAGAATCCAAAAACAGAATGAAAAACTGGGTGTTCCATTTGAAATTCGAAAGTTGATATTGGTTACAAGTACATGTGGCAACACTGCAACCGCGAAAATTTTTTCAAGAGCTAGATAGTAGTCTCTTATCGTGGGATACAAAATTTCGAGTATTTATTCTAGATCTCCAGAAACCATCGAGTTTGGAGTACCCTGATATTGATCATTCTTTGTACAATCAGTTCTTCATCTTTTCATTCATACAGTTCAATACACTACATAACCTGCATGTTCTCGCTATAATTTGATCACATTGACCATGAGGATAAACAATCTCCTTGCATTTGGATTCTTTCTGATCAAACTTTTGGGAATGAACTTCAAACGTTTCATTATTGATGCACGAATTGTCGAATTCTAATAATGACGTATTCCATAATATGAATGAATTATTATTGAATTTGAGTCAGGTGAAGATATTTCATATCGATTTGTACTATTTTTTATAGAAAAGATTAAAACGATTATTATTCAAGAAACGATGAGAGATAGGTATAGGACATGCTTGGTGGAAGTTATTGGTATTTTTCAGTGAAATCTGAATATGGCATAATACACAGAGTGTCTCATTCAAATGAAATGACTATGACCATGTTTCCTAATCACCTACAAAATATGTTTTTCGACACCCTGTATAAAATATGGTAAAATAATTCGATGTTACTGAAATATCTCAATATTTTCTGGATGAAAGTTGAATTTGAGTATTGTGTGGGTAACAGATAAAGAGGTATTTGAATTCAAGTTGGTCCCATTTTGGTAGCAAAACAATTGCAAAATAATCAGTATTCAATAAACGGTACAGATAAAAGTTATTTGTATTTGTCAGGAGAATCCAAAAACAGAATGAAATACTGGGTGTTCTATTTGAAATTCGAAAGTTGATATTGGTTGCAAGTACATGTGGCAACACTGCAACCATGAAAGAGCTAGATAGTAGTCTCTTATCGTGGGATACAAAATTTCGAGTATTTTATCTCAGATCTCCAGAAACGTCCAATAGGCCATCGAGCTTGGAGTACCCTGATATTGATAATTCTTTGTACAATCAGTTCTTTATCTTATCATTCATACACTTCATTACACTACATAACCTTCTGCATGTTCTCGCTATAATTTGATTACATTGACCATGAGGATAAACAATTTTCTTGCATTTTGATTCTTTTCTGATCGAACTTGCGGTAATGAACTCTCAAACGTTTCATTATTAATGCACTAATTGTCGAATTTTATTAAAGACGTAATCCATGACATTTAATACAAAATATTACAAATTAATTTATTTTTATTTTTATTTCGGAAACCAGACTATTCATGTATAGGAATATGATACATCATTTGAAAGGAACTTCAATTGTCTTCCAGAATATTCAATAATATACAGGGTGTTCCATTAAAAAAAAAATACTTTTCACCATTTTTGTATCTTCCAATTTTGAACGACCCTGTATAATGGACAACAAATTCCCTCAGACTTAACCAATGCACAGAACATTGGTAAACTACACACAGAATTTCAGCTTTGTACGTGTCCAAATACCGCAGTAATGAACATTCAATTGAAGCTACGCTTTGCACAAAAAATAAGGAAATCAATGAATTTCTCGAAATCCGCTTGAGATAGGTATGGAGAAGCATCATACAAAAATGATTGTAAAACGATAGCAGAGCGAAAAATGCAATAATATACAGGGTGTCTCATTTAAAATATCAAAGTTGTTGCTACTTTTCAATATAAACGCAACGCCGCAGCGCGAGAAAATATTTTAGTTCGATAGAGCAAAACTAATTACTCGAAGAACTAAATTTTTAAAATCATCCTGTGTTCCGTTCTCCAGAAATTTCTAGTAGGCCATCGAGTTTGGGACACCCTGTAAAAACACCGATATTCACCAGTCATTTATCTTGGGAAATTTAGCATATATCCCTCATCACGGTTATTTTTTTTGCTTCCCAAAAATGGTACTTCAAGAGCCAATTTATACGATCGAAGAACTCAAGCAATTGCGAATTATAAAACTTTTTCGAAAACAAAAACTCCCAGGAGATGAATCACCAAAATAACACTCACCATGAACAATATATCTCCTATTCCAAATTCGGGCACTTTTCTGTCAAAATGGTCACTAATATAGTTGGCACGCGCGATGGTTGATAAAGAACACACGAATAATGTAGTACCTGTAAGAACCAACACTAGCACAGCGACCAGCAGTCAAGCAGAAGACGTAGCGACTGTTGACTTGGAGAATCCGGGTCATTGGGTCACTGGTCCGTGACGACGGCATTGCCCATCATGGTGTTTATGTATTCAAATAGACCCGAGGAACCGGTGTTTTCGGTCGTCTCCTTCTGCGAATGTATCGGTAACAATATCGGGAATTACGGACTTTCATTTCTGGGGCCGTCGAAGGACGCCTAAGGTCAGACCCTGCCTCACTGATAATTATCTTATATGTGAGTCAAGAAGAAAGTCGGGTATTTCGATAAATAAATTCATAGACAGAAAATATCCATTAGGATTTGAAAGAATTGCAATATTATATGAATACTCTACAGGGTGATTCAAAAGTACTTCGACAAACTTCAGGAGGTGATTTCTCACAATATTCTAATATGAAGTGTCCAAATAAATATATGTCCGGAAACGCTTCGTTTCCAAAATACAGGATCTTAAAGTTTTATTTTTATTTTCGTTTTTTCAAAGAACTTTCGAAATACTGACCTCAATTGAACGAAAATTGGCATTGAGAGGTTTTTAAGGTCGAATTCGAACCTGATATTATTGCTCTTACTCGTAGGGGGCGCCACCTACACGTCTTTTTCTTTTTTGAAGATCTATAGGTTCTTTGAGCGTACTTCTAGCACATTTTTCAGTGAAAAAAAATCAATTTCTGTATCGAATGTACGTAAAAAAGCTACCCTCGTTACAAGACGCTATAAGCAACCGTTTTCTAGATATTTCAAGACGATTATTTGATAATCGATGCGTGTTGAAGTTATTACCATTATTTTGCATTTTTCACAAGAATGTTTAGGAAATGAATTTGACGTTAAAGTACTTTTCGTTTTTTGTAGGGGGCGCCACCCATTATATTTATTTTTACTCGTTTGGAATAGTCATTCTTGTATCAAGGGTGCAAAATCTGTATATGTTTTAATAAAATTCACAAGAAATATCAACATTTTATTTCAAGAAATTTTGAATATGTAGAATAAAATGAAATAAAGGAAACTAAATTGTATTCAAATGAATTGTTCAAAGTGTCCATCTTCAGCGAAGATACAAGCATTCAGTCTTCTAGTCATTGAATCTCGTACCCCCTCAAAAATTATTGGTGTGTTTTTTTTTGTTTCACAGGCGTCTACTATTCGGTTTCTCAGATCTTTCTCGTTCGCTACTGGAGTTTTATAAACTAGTGACTCCAAATGTCCCCAAAAATAAAAATCTAGCGGGTTAAGATCTAGGGACCTTGGTGCCTACGCCTGGTTAGGTTCTTCTACACCCCTACCGATCCGTCGATTTGGATAGACAATGTTAAGGAATTTTCTGGGTACAACGCTGAAATGGGCCGGAGGCCCATCATGCATGAACTACATGCGGATACGAATTTTTAATGGTATATTCTGAAGTAGTCCCGGCAATCCTTTTTCTAAAAAGTGTCTCTAAGTTACGCCATTCAGTCGGAACGAAGAAAGAAAGGCCCTATCAAGTAATTATCAATTATTGCCGCCCATACATTTGCCGAAAATTGATACTGATAATGTCTTTCATTAACTGCGTGCGGATTTTCTAGAGCCCAAACATGGTTGTGATGAAAGTTTGAGAAATCATTTCAAAAGAAGTTTGCCTCGTCCGTGAAGAGTACATATCTTAAAAATTGAGGATTTCCAGCCAATTTTCTCAAAAACTACTGACACATAGTAATGCGTTGAGGAAAGTCCCGTAGCAAAAGAGCTTGTACCCTTTGAATATGGTATGGATAAAATTGTTGATCGTGGATAATTCTCAAAACTGTGGACTGAGTGGAATTGAGAGCTTCAGCAATTATTCTTGTACTTGTTTCTGGATTCTCCTCGGGAGCGTTCAAAACAGCTTCTTCCAATTCTGGGGTTCAGACTGCTCGTGGTCTTCCAATAATATCAGCTGCCCTCTCAAAGCTACCTGTTTCATGTCAAATGTCATTTTTTTAAACAATTGAAATTAAAATTGTTTTTTCATTTCACCTAGTGGATAAATGAGATTTGGTCGAAACTATTCACAATTAGTCGCAAATAACAGAAAAACTAATTTTTTCTGAAATTTTTTTTTTTTGTCACTGGTTAATCATTCCAGTCATATCACATTTTGATCAAAAATTATTTTTTTTCAAATGGAACCCCTATGGGTCACCTACCTGTCTCTCTAGAACATACATTAAGGAAAAAAACGACATATTATTTTTGTATTTTCGTGCAGTACAAATTGTATACATTCAAATCTACAACTAGTTCATGAGTTTCCTTGTAGTTCGAATAATTGTTCAACTTAGTAAGCTGTGGAAAACAACATTTCTGAATCTTGTCAAATAATTGTGTGAGTTATACTTATAAGCAACGATAATGGTGTTTTTTTTAAATTCTAGCGTTTTCTCGACTTACTTTGCATTGGTATTCCAATTTCCGCGTCGAAGCGGTCGGATCAAAATCAACATAAGCAAAACGTTCATTTCTGCCTCCTCACTCACTATCATCTTCTCCATTGTTGTTTTTTTTCGGAATCTTCTCTCCACATTTTTGAAAAAGGTTTTTTGTGGGTATATTTTTTGTGGGTATATTTTATGTGGGTATCGTTCAGCGTATAACTGACAAGCGGCGACACTGTTTTTAAGACATTCTCGGTGAATTAATAACATATCAACCCGTTCATTTCTTGTGAACCTATAATTTTGATTTTACATTTCTACTTAACTAATTTTCGAGAGTTGAGATGAAAGATGACAGCGAAACACAAACAGAAAACTTGGGGAGCAATTCGCAGAACTTAAAACAGTATCGACTGAAGAAAAACAAATTGACACTTAAAACAGATGCACAGCGGATAACTGGATGAACTGGAACTGGAGAACAATCAGACAAGAAAAAACTGCTTCAGGAGTGGTAGGAGCGGACATTTCCAAAAAGATTGTAGGTTGGAATAACCATGTTTGTCATCACCTTGGAGAACAGCCCCACGGTCTCACTCATCTACAAGGACAGGATCGCCAGGAGGGTCGAAAAAACATTGTTTTTCGTAGTTGCGGACATTTCCAAAAATATTGCAGGGTGCAGTTTTCAACGCGTTAGTTACCACCTAGAAGGATAACCGCACATTCCCAATCACCAACAAGAACCGGATCATCTACTATGTTTTCGGGATTGGTCAATACATCCGAAAGAATGCTATCTCGTGAAAGCGAGGCTCCCAGGTTCATCCAAGTCATCAGAGTCAGAGGGATTACCAATAATTTATCCACCAGGGCAAATATTAATCAGTATCATGCTAATACCAAACGTCGACTGATACGATCAGATAGTAATGCAGATGTTTTGTCTAGGAGACTGAATTCTGGAGCAACCGAGCATAGTTCGAAAACAAGGTCCTGCGAAGGAATTGCCTGCATCAGACAAACGAGACTGTTACCTGAAGAGAAATGGACTACCACACACATGAGATAGGATCAGGAAACCGTTTCAAACATTGAGGACTGTTTACGTTGGAAATAGGACGGAACTGGCAGACCCTCCTGGGGAGATATTACTGACAGAGATCTCATCATCAAGGCAGTGGGGGCACAATAGGATATCCTGGTTATGGAAAATAGACTATTTCAACGGGTATGGAAGTCAGCTGATCGAGGATCATAAATTACCCAATCGGTTTTGCCCAGGAAGAGAATGAGTGAATACTTGGGGAAAATCCATGAAGGAAAATCAGGAGTACATCTGTGAGTTAATTGGTCTCTGGACAAGGTCAGGCAAAGGTTCTTTTGAGTTCAGTGTCGATGTAGATGTAGAAAGCTGATGCAGAAAATGTATAGAGTGCGATGCCACCGTAACAGTAATTATTCGACTACCTATTGATTTATAATATAATTATAACTATAATTCATATATCTGATGGAATTAAAAAGAATAGAATAATATATACTCACAAAATGAACAAAGTTCAAGGGTTCTTGTGGGTATAAATGCATTCAAATTGGAAAAACAGCATGAAAATCAAACACTGATATGTACACGAGCATTCCAAGTCAAAAATAAAAATTCTGTATTCCTGTGTAAAATTTTCGTATACTGAAACGAAGCGCCTCGGCCTACGATTATATTCACTCAAGCCGACAAAAACAAAAATTCAACACAAATAGAGAACTTGAATTTATTATTTGAGAACAATCTATTTTGCTCTTGTAGATATAGTGTAAGAACTGCTAAAGCAACGAAGTTAAAAAAAATAACTTGACTGCTGCTCCTAACAATTCAATCCCTTTAGGCGCCGTGTTTTGTGCAATGTAATCTTATGATGAATTGCTGTTTAAACGGAATGGAAAATTAAAATTGGAATAAAATCAACAAAAGCAGAGAAAGATTTGAAAAAATCAAAACCCCCACTGAGTGAGTATTTATATACCTACCAGGTTTTCCCTTGGTGGGTGGTTGTTGTGATCCAAAACTATGACTGCTCAAAATAAATCGGTTGCTGACCATGAAAAGTTTATGGTACTTGTCCGTGAAAAGCGGAGTTGTCCATTGGAAAGAGATTGGAAATTATCTATAAGAAAAATCCATTTCGACACGTGTTAGGATAAAATGGAAATGATGGCTGTTGGAAAACTCTCGAATATAAATCCAGCCGAAATACACAACTCTCTAATCCAGTGTGTGAACTATGGAAGTCGCGCTGACTGGACTTTTTCCAAAATAGGAATAACTTCCCAAATAAATTAGACTTTTGTAAGATCCTCTCAAGAGTCCTGAGGCAAAATCAGAATTCACACTGAGATGGCTATGCCATTTTTAACCAACGAAACCAAAAAGAAGGAGGTTCTCTATTCGACGCGTATATTTTTTTTTTATGTATGATCACGCACAACTTTTTACAGAGGATTCGATTCCGATGATTCTCTTCCCATTGGATAGGGTGTACTCCGAAGTTGGTCGCATTTCAAATTAAACAACAAAATCCATCCCTAAGGGTAGCAAAATGAAAGATATTGATCGTTCCCCCTCTGAATTTTGGTCCGTTAACCGATTCTATCAGGCATAACTTCGTAGTTGGTTTTCCGATTCGGATGTTTTTTTTTTTTATGAGAAAGGGTATACCTCATAGTTGATCAGATTTCAATTTGGAATGAGATGATCCACCCCTATGGGTAGAAAAATGGAGGATGTTTGATTTTTCAGTTGTGAACTTTAAAACACATATGTAGTTGACATTGACACACCCACCTACATCCGTCAAAATTTTTTTTTAACAAATAATTAAACCGACGAAATACGGAACTGAAATGTAAAAAATTAAATAAACCTTCTTAGTCCCAATAAGTAAGCTCCTGAACTAATGTTAGTAACTAGATTCGAGTCGGCGCCAAACAAACAAGCAAATGAATTAGGTAAGGCGTAAAATGCGCGGTGACATTCTGATAATTTTTTTTAAGTAATTTAATGATCTCCGTTGATTGTTCGTTTGGCGCCGACTCAAAATTAGTTACTCACATTAGTTTAGGAGCTTAGTTACTGAGACTGAGAAGTTTTATTTTATTTTTTACTTTTCTATTCCGTATTGCGTCGGTTTAATTTCTTGTTGAGAAGTTTTTATTTTTCAATTTTTCGTTGCTGAAATCTACCAATTACTACCTACTTGTTTTTTGATTACTCCCAAAATACTCACTTACCCACCTTACTTCAATTATTACCAGTTGAATAATATAATTATCTACTTTTACTATTTGTTGTTATATGAATAATTTTTGTTGTTCTGGTTAGTTTTTTTCATTACTTTGTATATTATTCCATCTCCTCATAGAATATAATGATTGTGACGGATGTGGTACAAAAATAATGACAGTAGCGATCTATCACTGTCAACTACATATGTGTGTGCCAATGCTCACAAGTGAAAAGTTAATTATACCCTATCTGTTCACCCGTAAGGGTGAAAAATTCCATCCGAAATCCAAATATGAGGTATACCCTATGTATCAAAAAAAACAATCATCCAAATCGAAGAACCAAGTACAAAGTTATGCCTGATAGAATCGGTTAACGGACCAGAGGGTGAGTGATAAATATCCTTCATTTTGCTACCCTTAGGGGTAGATTTCATCTTTTATTTCAAATGGGACCAACTTCAAAGTACACCCTATCCACTGAAAATTATCGGAATCGGACGTGTCAGTAAAAAGTTAAGCGTGATCATACATAAAAATAAAATAATAAAAAAAAAAATACGCGTCGACTAGAGAACCTCCTCCCTTTTGGTTTCGTCAGTTAAAAATGATTACATTCTATGAAAGGATGGGATTATATATGAAGTGATGAAATCAACTAACCATAACTCTCAAAATTAATTTATATTATATAACAATAAATAGTTGAAATAGAAAATCATATTATTCAACAGTTGATAGTTGAAGTAAGCTAGGTGAGTGAGTCGCCGTTCGTCAGTTATACGCTGAACGATACCCACACAGAAGACACCCACAAAGAACCTTTTTCAAAAATGTGGAGAGAAGATTCCGAAAAGAACCCAACAATGGAGAAGATGATCGTAAGTGAGGAGGCAGAAATGAATGTTTTGCTTATGTCGATTTTGATCCAACCGCTTCGACGCGGGAATTGGAATACCAATGCAATTCAGTCGAAAAAACGCTAGAATTAAAAAAACACCATTATCGTGCTTATAAGTATACTTACACAATTAGTTGACAAGATTCAGAAATGTTGTTTCCACAGCTTACTAAGTTGAAAAATTATTCGAACTGCCAGAAAACTCATGAACTAGTTGTAGATTTTTGAATTTATACAATTTGTTACTGCACCGGAATACAAAAATGATGTGTTATTTTTTTCCTCAATGAATGTTCTAGAGAAAAAAGGTAGGTGGCCCATAGGGGTTTCATTTGAACAAAAAAATTTTTTGAATAAAATGTGATGTGACTGAATTGATTAACCAGTAAGTGACACAAAAAATAATTTTTCAGAAAAAAATCAGTTTTTCTGTTATTTGCGACTCATTGTGAATAGCTTCGACCAAATCATATTTATCCACAAAGTAAAATAAAAAAAAGTTGAGAGGTGTCAAGGGACACCCGGATGGAACGAAGTGGAGTGAAGGAATTGTAATATTTTTTTTTTTGAGTAATTATAATATTTTTTTTATTATTGACAAATATAATGTAATATAAACTCAATCAGTAGGCTCAATTTTAGTACATACGCATTGATATTGTAATATTAAAATATAATTTGCTTTTAAATTTATTAAAGTTATGACGCGTACACTTGCTAAACACATAATAATGGAGAGATTATAACGCGTATGACTTGGTTAGCACAATAGTAAAGAGAGGTTATAATGCGTACTTGCTAAAAATACATAAGCATTTATTATTGTCTGTATAAAATCTCTACTTACCTAACTCCATCATCAATATCCGGAACTTGTGCAGAAACACTGTCAGGATTCATTATTGTTATTATTTTCTATTATTTATTATGTACAAAAAACCTGTATACACTCAACAAAAATAATCGTCGCGACACCACACTGTTCAATGCGAAATAGAAAGACGAAACGAAAATAACTGGCTTGCTTTCTATGACAGAGAAACACGCGCACGCCGCACGGCTCACAACTACAGCAAAAAGAGTCGTTACAACTTTTGGTATTAATTTATTTCATCTAGCCCCCCTTTCGCAACGCGCGATAAGGAACTCCGTTCCAAAAACTATTTAAATTTCAATTGTTAAAAAAAATGACATTTGACATGAGGTTGGGACTTCTTTTGACCTGTTGAACTTGAATATGTAAAAATATACAGGGTGTTCCATTAAAAAAAACAAAGTTACTGGCATTTCCAGAAAAACCGGAAGTTCGCTATATTGGATTGTAATGTGATCAAATCCGAAATGGTTGCTTATATAACGGTACCAAATTCCAGAAAAATCCGTTCACGAATGCAGAAGTTACAGGGGTGGCCCGATATCCTGTGCCACCCGGTATGCCAGTAGTAGTTCGTGAAATCTGCTCTTCTAAATGGATTCTCCAAATGTTTCTTTCCAATTGAATACGATATTCACCAAACAAGCCCAATTTGAGAAATGTCAAGCGTTCACTCAATTCTTGAGATGCTTCGCCAATTGAATTATTCATTTAAACTTCACCGCTTCCAAGTGTATCTAACAGTTTGAAGGTTCTTGTAAATAAACTGGAGCACTTCGTGTGATGCATAAGCGTAAACAAACTGGGTGCAACAAGACGTGTTCGGAGTAGTAATTATTCTCCAAGGAAAGTTGTCATGAATTATTTATTAAATAGATTATGGATTACATGGGGATGATGCTTTTATCGAATCACTATTTCTGTAGAATATAAATGAGTTGCATTTCCTATACATAGAAAGTACATCCAAGCAAAAAAAATTACTAGTGCAAATACCTGGCACAACTTGATACGTAATAGGGTGGTATCAAGACACTGTACATGGTACAGTAAAAAAATAATAGTGAATAATCATGGCCATTCTGGAAATCATTCTGACATATGCGGAATTCACTGTTAATGCGAAGTTATTTTTGACATTGTTTTCATCCAATGAAAGGGTTTCCCATGTTTGACAAATTTCGCAACGGTAACTATTTATGGAATCAATGAAATTGTGGCAATATAGAATGGTGGAGATATTCATAGTTGAAAGATGTGTTATACTCACAAACTTTAGTTTTCATAAAAATGATAAAAAAAATTAAGGCAAGCATTTATACAAATGCACCAAAATGGATAGAAATAATTTCTCTGATTGTTTGACCTAGGCTATTCTGTGAGTAGCAAAATCTGCTACTCACAGAAACGTAGATCAAACAATTAAATAAATTAGTATTTCCCTTTCAGAGCATTTATTTCAAACTTTGTCTTAATTTGTTCAATAATTTTCATTCAAATCTTCTTAGTCATTCATGAGATTCGTCATAATAACAAAACTCATCGCCATGTTGAAGTTGTCTTGAAAACCCCCACATACCAATTTTGAATAGAATCAGACCAAAATCACAAAACTCGTCCGCCATATTGGAGCCGCCATCTTGTTTTTTCTCTATCAAAAAATCTCTAATACACTGTCTCCGGAATTATAACCACTTTCCAAATTTCACGTTAATCGGACAACTAGAAGTGTGTCAAATTTAACCAAGTCAATAACAAACCCACAGACGGACAGGTGAAACTAAATAAAAGCTTGGAAAATATAAAATAGCAATATGTGTCTCAGGTAACATGATGTTGAAACAGGTCACTTATTGAAAATACATATTAGTAACATAAAACTCTTCCTGTATTGCTTCGAATAATAATAATAAAGAGAATACAGAAAACAAAGCGTGATATCTATAGAAAAACTTGCGATGAAAACCAGAACAAAGGTACTGGAGTATGTAAAATTCAATCTATATTCTATAGAGACATAAAAAACCAGTTGTTCATATGTTTTAGAAATATTGAAAATTGTCTGTAGGTCAATTTCAAAATAAATATGTGAATATTGAGGATTATCAATGTCAGATTTCTTATTTAAGCAATTTCTTCTGAACATTTTCTTTTATAATAATTTTTCTCTGCCTTTTTGACTTTCACATTCTTGTAATCCATTCCATGTTTTGTTGAGATAACATTTTATTTGTGTTACACTCACTTTTATGTGAAGTAATTCGACCATTTAATTTTCTCGATATTTGTCCTATTTGTGATTTATAGTAATCTGAACATTCGATTTGGTAGATTATATTATTTGATTCATCTCCAACTTCAACTGAATCTTGGGTTGTCCTAAAAATGAATGATAATGTTGTGATATTTTAACCAAAATTTGGCGGTTAAACTGGAAACAATTCATTGATTTTGGTATCAGTTCTTCAAAGTATGTTTATCATGTTGTTTTATGGTGGAATTCATATCTGATTAATTGTCAGTTAGTGTGTTCATTTGTTCTCGTCTTGACGTAGTGCACTGAATAAAACATTGGTGACTAGATGTTTGCGATATCAATTTTCTATAAGAATATCACCTAACTCATACAATGATTGGATGTGTGTTACATTAGTTACTTTCTGATAGTATATTCATGAGGTTGGTGCGGGTAATATGCGTGAAACTTTAGGTATTTATCATCACCTATTGCGTGTACAGCATGCTATTTTCATTCCTGTATACTTTCTTATCAAAGGGGTGCTATTATCTGTTTTTTGCCATTGTGAACTGTCCATATATATATATATATATATATATATATATATATATATATATATATATATATATATATATATATATATATATATATATATATATATATATATATATATATATCCAATAATACATCTAACAAAAATCCACGATTAAACCATATCAAAATTGAAATTTATAGCAAACATTGAACTAAAGTAAAATCAACGTATAGATAAGCTTCAAACATCCTGTATGACAATTCACATCAACAGAAAACCCACCAATGGGATTTGAAAGAGTTTGGTGGGGAAAGTGATAATATACAATAAATTGTAATGACAGAAATTGAAAAATTATAATTTTTTAAGAATTTGTAAATATATGAAAGTTAAAAAGGAAGTGATACAAAATCGGAAATCTATGAAAAAATTAAAATTTGTGAGTGTTGCTATGGATCAGGATAACAAGCTCTCGAGGAGATTGAAAAAAGTTCAAAAGGTGAAGCCACGTTGAAAATTTCAAGAAAAGCATTATAGATAATACAAGTAAACCTGTTATCAAAAATTCCCGAACGAGAATAATGATTGGAAAGCAGAACTGAAGAAGTAAATAGTCAACAAAAATTCCACCTACCTGATCTAGAGGTTACATCTTTGAAGGATTGCATGTGAGCTGTCATTGCGATCCCAGCAATACGTCCACCGGACTGGAAATTTCAATAAAAAGGCAGCAACAAGGTATACTAATATTCGAACTCATCAAAGTGCAACTTTCACATTAAACCAATAACTTTTACGTGCCTAAACCACTGGTTACTTTGTTTTGGGTTGAACTTCCATAAAATTCCATGCAAAAGAACTGATTATAAGTTTAAACTTTCTTCATCGATATTTCATTGTCACAAACATACAAACTGACTATTTTATATCATTGTTTTGCTTGTATAAGGTAGCTATCGCAGAGTAGGGTATTTATAAGTTTTGATTTGAATAAAAAGCAACAAAGTTGATTATTCTCTGCAAGCTGGTGTTTATTTTTCGATTTCTAACCTCACTTTTTTCCACTGAACAGCTTTTCTTATCGAATCGTCGAAGCCATAGTAGGCAACACCGATTACAGTAACCGGCTACTGAGAAGGAGTGATTCATGTTCATAGGCGTACCTGACTGAGCTGGGATAAGGTAAAAGAGATTGAGAAAGAGAAAGGTAACATAACATAGCCGGAGTTATTTTTTATTATTTGTTATGATGGGGACTTAGAAATAATAGTCCATGAAATAAATTCTCAAAAATATACAAATTTAAAAATCATATAAACAACCCATCATAACAATTTATATATATATATATATATATATATCGGACGAAGATGTATATACCCATATATATTGTAAATGTAGAAAAAAATCGATAGTTCACGCCAGGTCAGTCAGAACGTTATTTGAATGATTCGACTATAGCCAATCACAATGAAATGGATAAGTGTTGTCAAGCAGTGACAATGAAATAAATTATAATTTCCAGTCACGGCACAATTAAATATTTTGATGGGATTTGCAATATTCAGCAAATTTACCAGGGTTATGAAAGCAGTTTGTAATAACTATATTTTTGAACCGTTTGATGTATTGAACATAATTGATGTTGAAGGGTGGCATATTATACAATTCGATACCAGAACTTTCCAGGGATTTGTTGTAATATTAATGGTTGAATTTTTGTATATAAATTTTATTGTTGTTTCTAGTTGGGTACGAGTGCTTATCAGAGTGTTTGGTCTAGTTCCTAAAATTTTTGTGTATGTATATTAGTATCTTGAGAAAATAAATTACGGTTGGGATAAGGATCTTTTCTGATTTGAAGATGTCTCATAATTGAGATTAAACATTATTTTCAATATTTTTTTCCGGGTGACAAATACACGATCGGTTTTTGGTGCTTTACCCCATGCTATTATATCATATGTCATTTCAGAATGATATCGAGACTGTTCTCAGGGAAAGAATGACGAAATAGCATTCGTTCAATCGGGAGCAGATGAAACTCATGTGACCATTGCAACTCATATCACTGTCCACTTCTGTTCCTAGATTTTATTCCAGGACCCATAAGTATATCATTAATTTATATCTTCAATGACTCTCACTTGGTAAAGACTACTGAATTGCATTCACGCGGTTTTTCTGTATTAATTAACAGTTAATTTCCATTGTTATACGTATTCTGGTTAGACAATACAGCTATCGGTGCATTAACGGCTGAAGAGGATGTGTGAGAATGCTGTGCCTGTGGTACGTCATTACCACGCATTTTTTTGACTATTTCTTCATGGTGATCTTCATCCATTTGAAGATATGGCGTTATTGATTTCGAATTAGAATGGCCTGTGATTTTTATAAGTTGCTGCTCGCTCACCCCCTTTTTTGCGAGATTGGAGATGGCCGTAGTTCGTAACGAATGGTTAGTGAGCTTGATATTATCTGTATTCAAACCAGAATCTTTGGCTTGTAGAACAGTTCATTTGCTCACTGTATTACGTCCTGCAGGAATATCTATATAACATTTTCCGTTCAACTTCCAAGCGGGATTTACAGTGAGACAGAGTCGTTTTGTTTTTATTCCAACCCGCTTTTCTAGGAATTTTTTATACAGTCGGATTGGACACAAATCGGGATTGATTTTATTTGTCATTAATCATTTCAATGGGGCGCATGGTTTCTCCCCTCCTTGCAACGTCTCAGTAGACACAGGATCGTAAAATCGTAAATAATCCTTCCTGTTTTTTCACCTACGTTATTTTCTTCTTCTTTAAAGTACGAAATTGAGCACTTGTGGCCTTCTCCACCACACCAAGCTAATTCAAAAGCAAAAACAAAAAATACCTTCTTCTGCAAACCGTCTGGGGTGTTTTCGTCATAACCACGAACCATATTTTGGAATTCATCGTACTTCAGAAAAACTGCACTTTCCTTTCTCTTCTCTGGATCTGTTTGTAGTTGTCTCCTCTTGGAATTTTTTGCATCTCTGGCTGCTTTGAACTCAATATTAGTAAAAGGGTTAAAATTGATGTTGTATTCAGTGAAATATTTTTCGATCAGTTATTTAGCGTCCCAAATCGTTTCAACAGTAAATTATTTGTACTCATCGCCATTCTGCTTACGCATATTGAATGCCCAGTCCGTTAATATTTTTGCCAGAACATTAATTTGTGTTTTTTCATCCAAAGTATAGTTTTTCCCAGCACAGAAGCTCATAAACTCTTTTGTGTCATTTGGTTCGTTTTCCAACACATTTTCCTCAATAGTTTGTAATGAAGCATGACCGAAACGAGACATTTTTAATGAATAATATTTTTGACATTACTTGTCAAACTGACGTTACCTATAAATTGTCGCTGTATTATCAAAATGTACAATGGAATTGCCATGGATTTAAACTGTGCAATTATCGGTCTACAGTGCAATTATCGCAGGGCTCTTTCACTTTCTACAAAGCATTATCGCTGTAATTTTGCGATTTACTATTTACATGGGATTTTTGACAGGAGGGAAATATTCAGGATAACTCTCTCAAACACTGACTGACAACTTCCTTTTTTTATGTAGGGTGAAATCCATTCGTTCAAGGGTCCTCTTATTCCTAAATATTCAAGTTTTTCAGAGATAAATTGTAGGTTTGAGGTATCGAAGGCACGAGATAAATCGACGAAGATGTCAATCACCAGCTCATCGGCATCTAATTTATCGTGAACAAATTGAACGAGTCCATTTGAGGCAGTTTCATTAGAGTATCCATCTGTGAAACCATGCTGGCAGTGGGTTGTTATTTTATATTCGTTCAAATACCTAATCAAAACTGAATATCCTGCTTATTCTATAATTTTTGAAAAGGGACTTGAAATGCCCCTGTAATTCTCGACAAGTTGTGTATCGCCTTTTTTGAAAATTTGGACCATCTTTGATATTTTCGTTATTTCCGGAAATTTGACAAATATAACCATTTATAATTTTTGTCAAGCACGGAGTTATTATATCTACACAGTTTGATTGAAATCTCATCTATACCAGTAGAAGTTTTGTTTTTTGGTCCTAGTATGATGTTTTTCACTTCATATTCATCAAGAGCACTATAGAGTACATGAAGTTTTGTTGTGCGTGGATGGTAGTAGTCAGCACTAGTTTTTTTAATATGGTTCACAAGTTTTACAACTGATGTTGCAAAAAATTGCCCGAATTTGTTTGCTATAGATTTGTTTTCAGTTGTAGTTTGTTATTTTTTTTCAGTGTGATTTTTCAAGTTGCACACCTATTTTTGTTTAATTCCATATTTACTAACTCCCATATTTTTTCTTTTTATTTCCTGTCCCGATAATCAAATGGCTATAGAGCATTTTCCCAAGTACTTCTATATTTTTTTAAGCTGTTCGTTCTTTATATATATTTTGAATTTCTTGGTTGCTGGATAATTTTCGAAGAAGAAGTGGAATGAATCTTCAAGTAGGAGGACCTGATGGACTTTCTTTTGTTCATTTCGTACAGTTTTTTTAAGGGTGCGTTACATTAAAACACCATAAAAACGACACATAAAATTACTCGGAGAGGACGTCTACATTTCCGTTATTCCTGACTTCCAAGATATTTAGTCGGTTGTTTGTGAAAAGTTCGTTAATCTCACGAATTGATACATTTGTACTATATTACATTAAAAAAATCTTCATTCTGAGAATATACATAATAATCTTTGTGCAAATATAAAATGGGTGTTACCAAACAATTGGTTGAAAATTGAAAGATAAAGAAGAGATTTGTTGCCCTCTTGCTCATAGAAGAAGACGAATGCTTCTCCACCTATGAGGGATTTCGGTGATATCGGTGAAACTCTGGTGTCATTGTACTTGGGCCATGTATCTGCATGAAGGGGCCTACATTGAGCCGTGTAGTGTCCACTATAGGTTGTTCCACTATGATTGGTACAGCATACAAGTTGGTGACATTTCATTTTCCCTTGAATCTCTCTATCGTTGAGAATCGTTTCAAGTGAATTACTATTATTCAGGGAAATTCATGTATAGATAATGACTTTGTGCATGTTATGCTTCTCTTACATTTACGAGTTGGTTTCTCTTCGCCGTCCAAAGTTTTTTCCCAAAGTTTCTTCTTCTTTCGAGTCTGAACATTGTGGCAGACTGAGCTGGCCAGTTCTCTGTGGAATATAAAGTGATATATCCCCGAAGGGGGAGACAGAACAACGACCGCAGAAAATACAATTCAACGATGTTTTCAGTGGACCATCAAAAGTAGGTAACAACAATTTGTTCATTCCTAGATATTTTGACAAAGACTCCTGTGGCTTTTTATGGTCGCTCGATTTTTCATGAATTTCTGTCAAGATAAATTTGGGCTTTTCTATCACTCTGTTTACATCTTCATGGCTTTCCATAAAATATCTTAGGAATTCCTGGGCGTCCTGTTGTGCGTACCCCATGAAAGGAGGTGTTAATCTTCGTATCTGGCTTTTCAAACAAACAGTATTCACTACCCTATCAGACGAATCTTCCGATTGTAACAAAATCAGAGGATCACCCTGTAAGAATCTATCGAGATATGGGAAATATAGGTTCACCAGCCGAAACGGAAAATTGTTACCAATTTTTGTGCAACGGGAGAATTTGTTAATTTTCGTTGTCGAAATTAATTAGCACTCACATGTACAATTATTTGTATCTAGATTAACGGCTTAATAGTCTAGGGCGAGGTTTGAGATCATTTTCCTCCAAATGAAAACCCGAAAACTCTAGCTGTACAGGATGATCACTTTTAGCAGTCTAAAGGAGGGAAATAATTGTCAAAAACCACTAAAATTAGTGCAGAGAATTCCATAGATCAAAGTAGTACCGCTCAACTAACGGGGGGGGCGCCACCTTTCGGATGACGACGATCAAGTGATAGCTCCACCCTCGACTAGACTCGGGATTGGTCGACGGAGTCATTACGAATTCGTTTATGATTTTGCAAACTAGCAACCCATTGGTTAGGTAATTATTCCCAGTACGAATTGGTTGGAATAGGGGTTGAATTTATTTTTATAACCGGTCAAAACTTGACTTGAGTGGGGGTTCTCAGAAAAAACTTGGTAGGGAAAATCACAGGTAGGAAATTCTCGCAAAAAAATTGTCGGTTGATATTTCATCGTGGCCCGGGTTAAACTGACTTACCAGAAATTTTATTCAAGTCAATAGCTCTTTTTTTTCGGTTGAGCTAAAGAAAAGTCAAAAATTCATTAGTTCCGTGTCGAAATAGGTACTCACAAGCGTGTCAGTTTTCGATCATTCAAACTAGACGGGGGAGATCTTTTCAGATAATCACCAAATTTCGTTCACCAGAAACCGTGGAATTCTTTGTTCTTAGTAGAATTTTCCAACTGTTGGAGTAACTGAGTTTCTTGTGGTTTGATATCATCAATTATTGGTTGTAGAGTGTTATTCAAGTAACTTAGTTTTGTTCCCAAAGTTGACTCAATTTGTTTTTGATGTGTTAATTATTTTATCTAGTCTTGATTCACACAGTTTCATTCCATTCATTTCATTATCAAAATTAATCTCTCCAATAAAAGCCGTCATTAGAAGCAGTTCGTTTTTTCGAAAATATTTGGGGAATTGGGAAGTGTTATCGTAAGTTACCGGAGACTACTGGTAAGAAGTGGACGCCGAACACAATTAGCATCTGTAGAAGCCGAGGGACGACTTGGCCCTTTGGAGAGTATTAACTAGAGGTAAGTACCCCATATGTGATATCACACGGTCCCTAGTATACGCTGAAATAACCACCTATCGTCCTTTCGAAGCAAAGTGGACTATTTCGAACGAATTCTGGAAGTTCCAAGTCTGTGTGTCTCGCCAGGTATCTTTCAAATGAGCTCACATGGGGCCAACCGACATACGCGTGAGTTTTTCGGTAGACTCAATAACACGTTTTCAATCAATAAAAGTTTTGAGGATGTTATATGACCAGACGCGCACAAAACTGGTGTTATAAAACCTTTATAAAAAAGTGGTAAACAAGATGCAATCTTGAATTACCGGCCTATCACTCTAATTAGCAATATTGCGAAACTATTTGAAAAACCTTGAAAACCAGAATGGTGAATTATTTGGATCAAAAGAAACTTCTATCTGAAAAATTATTTGGATTTCAGAAGAAAAATCCACAAATGATGTCATTTGCTCACTGACGTCAGAAATATATAATAGTTTGGATAAAAGAAACATCCTTCGGTGGTTTTCCTAGATCTTGCGAAGGCTTTCGACACTGTTGACCATTCACAGCTTCTGAGGGACTTGCAGGATCATGGATTCAGAGGAAATGTGAATAAACTCTTTGAAAGCTACTTAACCAACCGAAAGCAACGCATAAAAATTGATGATGTAATGGGTGAAGAAAGAACTGTGCAATATGGTGTGCCTTTGGGTACAGTTTCAGGCCCTATATGTTTCATCATATATATATGAATGGAATCATCACCTCACAAACCGCCGGTGATATTATGAGCTTCGCAGATGACACAGCAATATTATGCTGAATAGTGAAGTTGATAGTGATATGAGCATGATAATATATTGTTTCAATCAGAAAAAATCAACAAAACTACGAAAAAACATCATTTCTCACATTTGCCTTTCGCCTTTCCACCTCCCAGATTTTAACCACCTGAAAATAAAAAATTCGGACAATGTTATTCACTTGAATTCTTCTGAATTTGAAAAATATCTGGTGTATATATATAGTTAAACATTTGAGATGGAATATTCGCATAAAGAAAACGGTAGGAACCCTGAGGAGTATCCTTATATTTCAAAAATATATTGAATACCTCTCAAATGAAAACTCTGTATCATACACTACTCGAGTCGGGATTGACGTATGGGATCTCAGGTTGGGGAGGTATAGCCAGCAGTCACTGAAATTTACAAAACGTACTACAAAAAGAAAAAACTGAAAATTTATTTCAATTAAAATTGGACTTACTCTTCAAACCTACTTTTTTCTGAGAGTAAAACATTAGATCGCAGGCAATTATATTACTACATACGTCTGAGGACCAATTGAAAAAAAATTTCATTTGAGGCATATGAATCACAGATACAACACTAGGGCCAAACAAGAAAAAATGTTCCGCAATGAATATTCATTCAAAACAATTGGTCAAAGAGGATACACTTACCTGAGTATAAGAATATTCAACAGCCTTCCCAAGAACATAAAGAAATCAACATCCATTTTTTCATTCAAAAAAAAAACAAAGAACCATCTCCTTTCAACAGAAAGGAGTTATATCCACAATGTAATAGAACCGAATATTTGAATAATTCTCAACTTATTAGTAGAAATTATTAAATATTCAACTCACCTATTATTATTGCTATTTTTAGATGTTATAAGTTATTTACTATTCAGTTTATCTAAGTTTTTATTTTCTTCCCTATTTATATCACAGTTACAAATTGTGAATTTGAATCAACAATATTTCTAAAATTTATGACCTATATAGACATAGACTTTTCAGACCACGCGCATCAGTAGTATATCTTTGTCTATTCGTATGATATAGCTTTACGAATAAGTAGCTCGATTCTCTTTTTTCATAATATATTTTAAGACTATTTCCTGTCAATCAATATGTAATTCTTGAAGAATAAACATTATTATTATTATTATTATTATTATAGGGGCAGCTGACGAATAATCCCCTATTTTAAATCCAGTTGAAGATTATTTTACCATTCAATATCATTCAACTTGTACTCAAGAAATTTCCAAGCGTATTGAAATGTTTCTATTCACAGCTTCTAGATTTTCTCATTGGGCTCCATCAAGACTCTGGTGACTAACGCTTGTTTCGCTCATAAGTATATTCAAACCATCATTCAATCCAAAAATTGGGGGATGGAGACACTCACAAAAATGCAACGCTGTTTCCCGACTCAATTTATTTAACAGATCATAAGCTGTGGATATCTAATTATTCGCACAAATAATAAGGTAGTCAATTTCTCCATCGCTTCCGCGACCTTGATTCAAAAGTAAATGGTCAACCTCCTTATATTGTGTTCTCAACAATGTTAAGGCAGAACGATACAATTCGATCTCCTTACGATATAAAAAAACTCGTTGGTGTCAGACGTTGCGCATTCTGATGTCAGTGAAAACTATGTGTTGTAGTTCGGCATTCGAAAATGTGAAACAGATGAAATATACTTAATATAATCGAAGTTGAAAATTAACTCGAGGATTATTTTCTGTGTGCAGTGGATCGAAGAGTAATATTTTCAACCGACGAAATCCAACAGGAGGAGTTTCTCTAGTCGACGCGTATATTTTTTTAAGTATGATCAAGCATAACTTTTCACAGAGCAGTTCGATTCCAATTATTCTTCTTTCATTGGATAGAGTGTACTTCGAAGTTAGTCTTATTCAAATTTGAAAAATAAACCATCCCTAAGGGTAGCAAAATGGTGGATATTGATCGTTCACCCTCTGAATTTTGGTCCGTTAAGGTTAAGGCATAACTTTGTAGTGAGTTTTCTGATTTGGATGATTCTTTTTTTGAAGGGTATACCTCATAGTTGATCATATTCCAATTTGGATTGGATTGATCTTTCCCTATGAGTAGAAAAATAGGGGATGATTGATTTTCCACTTGTGAACATTGGCACATATATGTAGTTGACATCAACAGATCCTCCTACATCCGTCACAATTATTACATTCTATAGAATAATTTATATTGAATAATAATGAATAGTTGAAGTAGATAATCATATTATTCAACCATTGATAGTTGAAGTAAGCTAGGTAAGTAAGTATTTTGGAAGTAATCGAAAATTAAGTAGGTAGTAATTAGTAGATTTTAGCTACAAAAAATTGAAAAATTAAAACTTGAAAAAAAAAATTAAACCGACGAAAACATCAACTGACAAGCAAAAAATTAAATAAACCATTTTATTATTAATGATAATTGAGCTCCTAAACTAATGTGCGTAACTTATTTTGAGTTGGCGCTGAACAAACTAGCAACTGAATTAGGTAAAGCGTAAAATGATGGCAGCGAGATGCACGACGGTGTTTTGATTATTTCTTTGAATTGAAATAATGATCTTCGATAATTGTTTGTTTGGTGCCGACTCAAAATTAGTTACTCACATTAGTTTAGGAACTCAACTACCATTAAGACTAAGATGGTTTATTTTATTTTCAGCTCTTCAGTCAGATTTTTTCGTCCGTTTAATTTTTTGTTGAAAATATTTTTTCAATATTTCTATCAGATGATCGTGAAAAAAGAATTCATCGAGCACAAAACCATATTATTGTGTATTTCCGCCAAATTTTGGCTACCAGATGAATATTTATATTCCAGAAAAATGTCACTACATTGATAGAAATATTGGACCTGATCAATGACCACTGATGATTGACTGCAAAATCATTGTCCCAACGTATTTTTCCTTGAGGCAATGACCAAACAGGATGTGATTTTGTGATTGAATAATCAACGAAATCATTACAATAAGGTTACATGTCCATTACAATAACATAATTTCATGATTAATTCTATGTTGGAATCATTTCCACCATGAAAATTTGCCCTATAACAGAGAAACAAATGCGTTCGGAAAACGAACATGAGGTTATTGATACTATGTACTATCAATGTATCACAATCCATCAGGATATGGTTCAATGGTCAATGGGGATGGCCACAGTCAGTGACATCATTTTATCAATGCTTGGAGATATCAGCCAATACACCCGTTCATTGATATTAGTACTCACGATCTATTATTCTCTACATCACCTTTTGTACTTGGTCTTGTCCAATCAACGAATTTTCCTCCAATTCAATATACATGTTCGGGATCGCAGTGTGAACGGTTCTGGGAATTGTCCTAACTCTGGCTTAGGTTCTCGAAGTCGCGAGTACATCGACAATCATCGTTTCAAGGGAATTTATATAGGTTATAGAAGTAGATGTTTTAAGTGTTGTGTGTCACATGTGAGATATTTATGTCTGCTGGTAAGATATCATTTTTATAGCTTCATTACCATTTATTGAATCGGAATTTTTTGATAACCCAACCACTCCTCATGTGAGCTTGTGAAATAAGAAAAGGAATGATAATTCTGCAATTTTCACTTTCAAGTAGGTGAACGTACTAAATACTGAAATCTATTGGAGGATCTGCCACTTCTTCGCATTTCGTGAGAAAATTTAAATAACATGATTTGGAGTTTCCAACATTTTTCCGTTGAGTCTGTTGAATAATTTATCCCAAGAAACAATAAAATGGAAGGTAATTGCAGCAATTTTGATTTTTTTTTCAATTTTATTTCATCAACACCAGTAGCGTTCCAATTGTTCGTAAATCTTGTATATTTAATATTTACCGCTATTCTTTTGTAGCAGTGTTGATTTTCATTGATTTATCTTCCGTTGAAACTTTCAACAAACTGAATTTTTTTACGTTATTTGATGCTTGCAGAGACATATGATTCAATAGGAAAAAACTTAACGATGCAGACATGGCAAATGACGTTCTGTAGTTTACATTCTTCAATGAATGACTGTTACTTCTGAAAAAAAGAATTTTCCCATATTTCTCTGTCATAAATGGGAGAGGTTGAATAGAATTCTACAATACTCCAGCCTTATCAAGTCCAAAGAGTTTTGAATACGGCACCCCCCTGGCCTTCATTTGTATCATGCTTCTTGTCCAGTTTATAGTGGTCAAATGAGATCAGAGTGATCATATATTTCTGCATTTTTTCACCTTTGAAAAACTAGGAAGAGAAAGTAATAGTCTCTTCTTGCCAGTTGTAATAACACCAATTGACTTGCTTTTCAGATGGACAAGATGCAGCAGTTCTATGGACCCTTCACGGGTTTTTAGTGCCCAATAAAGTTATTGAAAACGACATACATGGAAAATCTCAAACGACAGTTACCATTTTTGTATATAGGCAAAACCGTCCAAGAAGCGGAGGGTCGGATAAACTTTCTGTAATTCAAGAAGTCGTCGATTCAGCTTTTAATTTTCGCCATTGGGGAATATATCACAAAAATCGAAGAAATCCACACTTACTTTGATGGAGTCAAATATAAGTTTTTCAATATCCAGAATTCTAGAAACCAAAATTTTATTTTCTTGACTTTTAATATACTTCATAGTTGGGGTGCAAAACTGGGAACTGGGGAATCCTCTTTGAAAATGAATGAGTGGTGTCCCCGATATTCATATATGAAACTCAGTAGGTACACTATTTTTATATATTCGGTGCTCTAATCTGATATTGATCACAATTTCCAGTTGAAATCATTAAATGAGAATGAGTCTGCGTCAACTGAAGAAGTTTTGATTTCTTCCGTGTTTTTGTTCTTAAAATCGCTATTTTTTCTAAAAGTTCGGTGAATAATTTTGGAATGGAATTTTGATGATTTTTTCAGTATGCTAAAGAATAAGTACCCTTGAACGCTACTGTGTTACATCAATATTAGAATGGTGCTCTCCAAATCCATGGTTACCAGCCGAGTAGTGCTTCGGATGACACTTAAAAAGCCAAGGTCACCGTCTTCTTAACCCACACAAGTCTCTGACTTTCGAGGGTTGCTTTGCAACTAAGTTGGCGAGTGAAAACAATTTTGAACATTTTTTTAATATAATAACATTGTTCTCTATTGCATATCAATGGAACTTACAAAATAAAACAAACTTTTAATATTTTAGCTTCAATACCGCCTATCTGATTGGGAAAGATCTATTCATTCTCCAAGAGGAATCCTCAGTTTATTTTGCACTCTAGTTATGAAACACCAGGTAATTTAAGGCATCTAGGAAAATGTTATACAGCCAGTAACGAATATCCTCGAGCATGACGATAATGCTCTTAAACATTGGATGGATGTTTACTGGTGATCAAAAGATGTACTCTCATTGATAGAATATGACTTTAAATCATCTTAATGAGAAATCAAGTCGGTTGGTTGATGCACGAAAAACATTAATGTTAATACACTCTTGTGATTGAACAATGAACTCTAGGAGATAGAATAATCATTGTTAGCCATGAGAGAATGACCCTAATCGATGAAATGTTTCTATTAAACATTGTACCAAAGCCAATTAGGGATTGAACAAGAAACTTTCGGTGATAATTAGTATTAGTATTACAAATAAAATTGATTGATTAATATACAAAATATATTGATACCAGGATCGACAGTCGATGTTCAAAGGGATTGTATCAATGAACGTGGTCTTTAAGTAATATCCATATAGTCAATACAGGGTGGGCACCCCATACGACACGGTCCCTGTAAACCAAACCATTAATTTTTTCGGAAATTTCTTCATTTCATTATATGTATATTGATTAAGGCTGCAAAAAAAATTTATTTTGGAGTCTACAGGGTGGCTAAAAAAAGTGTGACATATCAAAGTTGTGTTTTTTAAATGGAACACCCTGTATTAGGTACTATGTACCTAACTATAACCGTTCTCGAGTTTTTTATGAAAATTCTAGGTACAATTTGAAACTGAATAACATCGAAATCTATAGAAATCATCCTTTCGAATTCTGACCAAGCATGGAAGAGGTTTCGGGCTATTGATTTCGATAAAACCCGTTTCCCAATATCATACATAATGTTCAGAAATCATTGTCACTTTTTTATAATTTCGGACAAAGAAAACTTTGTTATTTCGAATGGAATTCCCCGTCTGAACAAAATAAAATTCAATTATCTTTCATTTCATATTGGGGTTCCCTATACGTAACCAAAATAGTTTTTCAGATATTGGCTTTTTCAAATAGTAGTTCTGATTTCAATACATTCTTCAAATCAAGATAGCTTTGAAACGACATTTATTTTATTTGCTCACAGAATTCTCATTGACAGTTGTTATACTTCACTTCATCGAAAATATTTACTGTTTACTGAAATGAAGTTATCATTTAAATTCATATTCTGACAGTAGTTCATTAAACAGACTTTACAACTTTTTTTATTATTCAACTGAAACAACAACAAAATATGAAACACAAATGAATTTAATTCAAAATAGGTGCTCGAAATGACGACCATCCTGTAGAATACAAAGAGCCACTATGAAAGACTTCTAACATTTAGTAACATTTGAGGCGTCACTCTTCGAAAAGTAGCCCTTATTATCTCCTTCACATTTTCCAGTGTGGTTGGAGGAGTGTCGTAAACCTCATTCTTCAAGTATCCCCATAGGAAAAATTCGAAGCAAGTCAAATCTGTTGATCTCGCTGGCCAATTTTGTGGTCCTCCCCTACCACTCCATTTACTCGGAAAGCACATATTCAAAAACTGTCTGACACTGAATTTGAATTGTGCTGGAGCTCCATCCAATTGTAACCACATCCGTTGTCTGATATTTATCGGCACATTCTCCAGAAGCTCAGGTTGATCATCTCGTACAAAATGTAAAATTTTTGACAATTTATGTTTTCATAAAAAAAGTATGGTTCTTTAACCTGTGTACCTATAATTCCTCCCCACACGTTAACAGACCATTTATTCTGGTGATCCAGAGTGTGGAAAAAATGAGGATTCACATCTCTATAATGATGGAAGTTGTGTCTGTTCACTAGGCCATGTAACGATATATCTGTTACATTCCTCATTGATATGCTCTATGCTCGAGATTTATTCACTTCCCTATTGAAAATCTGTTACATTACCTATTGAAAATTTTAGCGACATCTAACCGTCGGCTAAAAGATTACTGCTAAAAGAAGAAGAGCTGTCGCAAATGATCTGACAGTACGATGATATTCAAGACGATGCATGTGACATTCTCGGCCCTTTCCTGATCTTTCGGCAATTAAGACGTATTTTTTTCTGAAGCTCGTCGGCCATTAAGGAGTAGAATATACAATGTTAAAGTGATTCATTGAATCGGAGCATTTTCCTTTCTCCGCGAATATGATTTCAAATCAGTGAATAGTGTATGGTGTCAAGGAAAGTATGTATTGAGAAATATGTTTGGATCGTAGATATTTTAAATATGTCACATTCAAATAATTTTCAAGAGAACGTTAGATAATTTTTCACAAGGGAAGTATCTGAAGTCATCTACGCATTTTGGTTAAGAAAACAGTAATTAGATTTATTTAGGTCAATCTGACTAAAAATAGCAGTGTCGTTCACTATATATTTTTGAAGAATTCTGTCAGGATTATGAATCCCACATGTAAATATTTTTTTATGAATTTTTATATATCTTTGGTATGGTTCCATATTTGATAACAATAATCACCGAGTTGTAATTTTGGTGTGGTTGAAGTGATCTACTATGTATATTTCATGTATAAATTTGCTACTTGGAATTTGGAATTCTCTTCGAATTTTCAGAAACCTTTTTGAAGAAGTATTTGACGGCTGGTCAAACATTTATTCCCATATACGTTTCTTGAATATCGCTGAAATTGAAGTCATTTTCGTTAAACAAATTCAACAAACTTGATTGTATCAAATTCTGATTTTCAATTGTTGATAACGAAATATCTTGGCTGCTCAAGATCAGAGAAAAAATCATCTCTTCCATATATAAAGCAAAGATCAATTTTTGTTAATTCATAAGAATTATTAAAAATAGTTCTTCAATTCCAGTATTGGATATTATTCATTTGTATACTCAATTAATTTTAAGTAATAATCTCTTGATGAGATTACACTCAACTGTAACAACAATGAGTTGAGGAGTGCATTGAAAAGATTCCAAGTTTCAAGAAATAGAATTTTTGTATATCAAACTCTGACACAAACAATATTGATTCCATGTCAAATCGCTGAGAACACACTTGATGGACCAGAAGCTGATGCTTGTGTTCACCTGATCGGTTGCCCAGCAGCTATAAGTACCCCCTGATTGCGAGCCAATTCACTTCGTGAAGTTTAGCTAAGTGCTAGACAAGGAAAATACAATCAAGGTACATCGTCATCGAAAAAACCGACAGTTCAGCAAACAAAACAATATTAGTTTTCTACATTGGAATTAAAAATAAATTTTGAATTCAAATGTTCTGAAATTGGAAAAGATGTGAATTTTGTAAATAGATTGTTATAAGTTGGTATTTGTTTTATTGTTGTAGTTATTCACAGAAGGAAAGTCAATTGATGTGCAATCATTATTGAATAGAGGTTTTGGATTTTTGTCCTAGTTTAAATAAAAATTCTGGCGTCCATTCAAATTTACAATTTCTGAAACTTTGTTCGAAACATAAAAAATTTGAAACTAGTAAAGCGGTCTAAAGAACTCCACACCGCTCTTTACTGAATAGTCTGGGCATTCTATCACTACAAATAACCAGTATTTACATTACAGCCATTCTTATGAAAAGTAAATTCATCAGAAAATAAAATAGAATCCAAAAAATGTTCATCCTCACTGAACTTGTCCAGAACCCATAGACAAAACTCGATTCTTCGATGGAAGTCTATTCCTGGTGCATCTGAATACGGTACGGGTGAAATTTGTATTTTTCTATTACCCTAGAAATGCTCCGTCTGCTTATCCATGTATCTTTCTCGATCTTACGTTGACTCGTATGAGGGTTTTCTATTATTGATCCCATAATAAGAAATTCATTTTCCTCATTTCCAATGATAGGTTTTTGGTCCATTTGCCTTTTCATAAGCTACACTTCCAGTCCTACGAAATTGATGTAGCAATCGTTTGAAAACCAACTTGTTTGAATGATTCCGGTCTGGATATTTTTGGGCATACACCCTCGACGCCAAAAGGTAATTCTCCAAAAACTCATCAATCGCTAGAATCATATCTATCCGCTCTTGAATGGGATGAGTTCTCATCTTCGACGCTAATAATTCAGTGAATGTTTTGAATAACGTAAAACAAAATAACTATCAATAAGAATTCTTTCAACAAGTTAAATAAGTGTCGTTTCAAAGCTATCTTGATTCAAAAAATGCATTGAAATAAGAACTACTATTTGAAAAAGCCAATATCTGAAAAAGTATTTAGGTTAGGTAAAGGGAAACTCAATATGAAATGAAAGATAATTGAATTTTATATTGTTCAGACCAAAAAAATACAGGGTGTTCTATTTGAAAGAACAAAGTTATCTTTGTCCGAAATTGTAAAAAAGTGACAATGATTTTTGAACATTCTGTATAATATTGAGAAACGGGTTTTATCGCAATCAATAGCCCGAAACCTCTTCCATGCCAGAATTCGAAGGGATGATTTCTTTACATTTCGATGTTATTTAGTTTCCAATTGTACCTAGCATTTTCATAAAAAAATCAATAATTCGAGAACGGTTATAGTTAGGTACATAGTACCTTATATGATATCATATTATTTTTTCCCTGACGTATTCAGGAGTCTTACAAAATACAGGGTGTTCGATTTAAAAAAACACAACATTGCTAAGTCACACTATTTTGAGCCACCCTGTTGACTCCAAAATAATTTCCTTGTGCAGCCTTAATCAATATACATATAATGAAATGGAGAATTTCCCGAAAACATTTATGGTTTGGCTTACACGGACCGTGTCGTTTGGGTTGCCCCACCCTGTATATTAACACCTTCTCATCAGGCAATTAGCAACTGAACATTATAGTGATCACATAGGGCATCGGTTGAAAAATAATGTCCAAATACATTGTCGAAATGCTTTAATAGGTAGTATTAACATCTACCTGAACTATTACTTATCTTTGTAATACAAACAAGGATCTATTCAACATTTCCACTGAAAACATTCCAAGAAATGCGTTTTTCACTTATAAAAAAAAAATAACAATTCATTATGAACGGAGAATAGAAGAATGGGGGTAATTTCTGTGAAAACTATTTGTAGGCAATAATACGTTGATTCCCAATTTAATTTTGCTTGGACCATATCGGTAGCGTTTCATCCCTCGAGTTCTCAATCGTAATTTCCGGTTCACTTCATGATGAATTCCGTTCGACGTTTATATTACATAGAAGAATGTTATTGTCGTCTTTTGGAGGTGGAACAGTACTTGAAATCATTCCTGTAATTACTGAGATGCCTGGTTACATATACAAACTTACCACGCTCACACGACATACATTGTAGTATGGTCTTTGTATGTTATTTCCATGACAATAATTCCATAAACGGCATTGTTGACATACTATTATTTCAACTTCGTCGAAAGTAATTGGTGCGACAAGAAATAACCGAAAATGTCAATTGTCGTAGTGATGATATAACGTGGACATGCTATAATAACAATTCTTATAAAGTTGATATGAGTATTTGATACACTTCTGAGAATAATACACGGAGAGAAAAATTACTAACTGTTGGGAACATGTTTACCATCTAGCTGAGAGTTGAGGATTACTTCTGGCAGATTGATAACAATAAGTGAACCGGATCCAATGAAGATAATTGACTGAATCACTTTTTGTATATATGTATGTGACTAAGAGTGATATGAGTACACTGTGACCTATGAGATATATCGTGTCTCATTTTTAACCGACGAAACCAAAAAGGAGGAGGTTCTCTAGTCGACCCGTATATTTTTTTTCCATCATTTTTTTATGTATGATCACGCATAACTTTTTACCGAGGCGTCCGATTCCGATCATTCTTTTTTCAGTAAATAGTGTGTACTTCGAAGGTAGTCCCATTTGAATTTAAAAGATGAAATCCACCCCTAAGGGTAGCAACATGAAGGATATTGGATGATTCTTTTTTTAATAGATAGGATATACATTATATTTAGATTTAGAATGGAATTATATACCCTTACGGGTGGAAAAATAGGGGATAATTGATTTTTAACTTATGAACATTGGCACACACATACGTAGTTGACAATGACAGATCGCTTCTGACATTATTTATGTTCCACATCCGTCAAAACCATTATATTCTATGAGAGGATGGAATGATATAGAAAGTTATGAAATAAACTAACCAGAACAACAAAAATAATTTATATAACAACAAATAGTAAAAGTAGATAATCATATTATTTAACTGGTAATAGTTGAAGTAAGGTGGGTGAGTTAGTATTTTGGAAGTAATCAAAAAACAAGTAGGTAATAATTGGTATATTTTGGCCATAAAAATTGAAAAATAAAAACTTTTTAACAAAAAATGAAACCGACGAAATACGGAACTGAAGAGTAAAAAATAAAATAAACCTTCTTAGTCTCAGTAACTAAGCTCCTAAACTAATGATAGTAACTAATTTTGAGCCAGCGCCAAACAAACAATCAACGAACATCATCAAATTACTTCAAAAAAATTATCAGAATGTCACCGCGCAACTCGATGCCATCATGTTACGCCTTACCTAATTCATTTGCTTGTTTGTTTGGCGCCGACTCAAAATTAGTTACTTACATTAGTTTAGGAGCTTAGTTACTGAGACTAAGAAGGTTTATTTTATTTCTACTTTTCAGTTCCGTATTTTGTCGGTTTAATTTTTTGTTAAAAGGTTTTTATTGTGCTATGCGGCTGAGCCTTTCTCGAGGTAAATGGTTGATTTTCCAATTCTACTCTTCTTAGGGAGTTTGCGAAGACGTGGATCAATATGAGATACCCTGAAAATGTATAATTTTTACATTGTATTCACATAATTTTATGTCTATCGGTATCTAGGGGAATGACATTTGAAGTTACTCATTTCAAAATTCGCTGACGTTAACAAATATCTTATTTTTCACCACCAGTGAAAAGTGAATTTTTTCGTAACTGGCGATTAAAAGTGAATTTCACCATTAGTTGCAAAATATTCGGGAATTGAATATGTTATAATTTCAAGGCTAAACTATTGAAGTATTGCTATTATATTCTTTGTACATATTATGAAAATTTAATTTCATTAAAATTCTATTTATAATATTTATCGTAAAAACTAATTAAAAATATTAATAATATAATTTGAACAATTGGTGATATTGTAGTTTTCTGTGTAGCATTGATTCGCGTATTTTCCATTTGCATTTTCTCTCCGAAGATGTTGTTGGCAATCTTCTGTTTGTTATTCATGGAATTCTCACTTATAATCTCCCCAGAGCATGAATTATTGCCGGAAATTTTTTGAGTACATGCATTTTTTGAAAATTATCACGAGTCGCGAGTCAATCAATATTTTATTTGTGACATTATAAGTCCCTCATAACATTGTATACAATCATAAGTTAGTAAAAGAATTACAAAATTAACTTTCAATCGTATGAATTGTGTTCCTTCTGCATAGAATGACAGCACATCAAATTTACCATGAAAATGTAAAATATCTAACATACCTAGTGGAAGAATCTGGATCAAATCCTGAGCAAGGAAACTTATGTAAAGAGATTGGCAACATTCTGCGTGATATTGTGCCTTCTTTTGGATACAAATCTAATACTCAAAGAAATAAACTGGTGTCTCAGTATTATTTTTATTTTATGAAACACAGGCATATTGTTAAAAAAAACACCGGTTCTGTGTTTTATTCACCACTTAGGAAAGAGGAGGTAGAAGTGGAATTTTTGAAGAATTTAAAATTAATTAATGATATTATAGAATGTACACCTTAATGAATTGTTGTAATATTTCCAACTCATAAAGTGAGTAAATATAAAATATTGTCAATATTATTTCAATATTATTTTTGTCTAATTATATGATAGCTGTCATGTGCCGGGAAATTTCCACTTATTGATTTCACGTCTCCATGCTAATGTGGATGAAAAATTTTCAGAAAATTTGCTGGTTACCATAGTTACAATGTCGAAATAAAGCATCTGATTGGTTGAAATTGACTGGTATAAAATTTACCACATAGCTCTCAGCGACCGTATTAGACTTCCACTCCCCATGCTGTTCGATTATTACCAAATCGGTCCCAAAATCTGCAAGGAGAGTAGTCGAAGACCGCCAAAAGTAATGACCGGTGTACAAACAGGAGTTTGGCAAGTACAAAAACTGAGCAATCATTTCCGGAAAATTTCCGAAGGTATTTATACATACAGATTGAACTCCACATTTTCCATTTGATATTTGACAAGAAACCTGTCATGCTCAACATTTGATGACCTTAGCAGCATTTATTTCTTTATCATTTCAATGCAATTAATAATAATAATAGTTCATTGCTAATAAAAACAAGTATAACAAAAAAAGGAAAAGGGGAAAAATAATGTGAGTTTCACCACATTTTAGATACAGTTCAAGTGATTAGGAAAAAATCATATTTTGCAGTTATATGTTATATTTTGTGAGGCGAAAATCAATGTTTCCAAACCCAGTAGGCGAGAAATATTTTGTTTGATCACTGTATAGATAGGACAGTCAAGAATAATATGGAAAACAGTTTGGGATCAATAGAATAGGAGACTCCATTAGGAGTTGATTTTATTTTGAAATGATTGGCCATACGTAATTGAGCGAGAGTGCGAGTGACCTGGATGGGTAGTTTCAGCTGCAGATATGTGCTTGGATCCATGGAAGTGTTGAATAGATTGTAAATGTACATAGATGGATAACGAGAGGTCATTACAAGATGTGAATTATATTTAACAGGTCATTGTAATCGAGGTTATTGGTTAGCATCGGAGAGAAAATGTTTTAATTGCAATGGCCAGTTATATTTAGGGTCTGCATTATTCATCACCCGCATTTGTTGTTCGAAACGAAGCCTAGGGTATCGAGAATTTTCCATTGAAAATATCTCATATAACCAGTTGAGGATTATTTTGAAAATATTATAAGCCAGCTTCTAAGCGAACGATGGAATCAGGTGTATTGATAGGGACTTGTGGAATTATTTTAATGAAGGAAATTTTAACTCTTTCAAGAACATCTAGATAACTACGACCCCAAGTAGCAATACAGTTATACATGACGCTGAAACACAAAGAATCAAACAGTTTTATCCTGGGTGGCCAGGTATCAATTTCAACCAAAGACATAAGCATACGTTAATGTCAACACATCGTTTCTGTTATCGATATTCACACCCTGAGGTCCATTGTCATAAAAAAAGGAATCAATGTCCGCTATAAATAATGCGAATAATAGGGGACTCAAAGGTTCACCCTGTAAAACACCACTAGTAACCTCGTATAGTTTCGTCAACCCATCGGAGCCTTTTGTTTGCACAGTTGTTTGTAAATATAAAGTTTTTATCAAGCGAATAATTTTTGAGGATATTCCTTAATTAAATGATTTGATCCACAATATGTTGTGGTTAATAGAATGAAAGGCTCTTTTGAAATAAACAAAAATAGCAAATAGTTCACGCGTTCTATGCCTAATATATAGGTGAATGACAGAAGTCAAAGTGTAAACATTATCAATACATCCTCGAGATGGGCGAAAACCTGACTGGAATTCCGGCAATATATTGGATTCGTCAGCCCAACGAAATAATCTGTTCAATACAATTTGTACCATCGAAAGCACCAGTGGATAAAGCAAATTCTCGACATACTTTCGTCGTTATGTTGGGTATAGTCATTTTAACAAACTTCCCGTGAAATACTGAATTTTCTACGCGAAGAACAGTTGATTAACTTTTTCGACAAGCTCCAGCTACTCCAACAATTGCTATCTGAAATAAAAAATAATAATAATAGTAGAGAAAGGTGTAACGATGACGGCAAGACTATAATGGCTTCGGCAGCTTCTCTTAAAAAATTGGCAATGTTCTTCACCTGAAACTTGCGATTTTTCAGGATGGTAACGTTCGAAATGACGTTTTAAAAATTCCAGTGAATTTATGTATTTTTTAATGTCAATATTTCTCTTTGAGGACAATTCGATTCTAAACGAATATAGAGATGAACTCTTTATTTCCTTCTTCTCTTGGAAATGCGCCAACAAAACTTTAACGTTCAAGTGCGTAATTATTCGCTGTTCACACCATGAGCTGAAGGACCTCGCACCGCATCAATGGGAAATTGGCTTTCGATGAATTTGCTCGAATTTTTCATATATTGCAGAACTCGTGATGGTGATTAAATGTCTTCATTGCACCACCGCCCTGAATTCAACAGTTTAGATTATATAGGGTGCTGAAGATAACTTTTCCAAAATCTCGAATGGCCATTGTGAAGAGACTTTTTCGAATATATAAACCAAATCGAGTATACATCGATTGTTAATATGTCCGATTTGAATATACTGAAGAAAACAATGATATACGATATACAGGGTGAGTACAATGATAGCAAGTTTTTCAGTGATTTCCAAAAAAGTGAGCGTTGGAATTTCGATAATTTTCAGATATTTTGTAGGATACCAATATCAATTGCGATTGATGATATCAGCATCTTCTGAATCAAACTGACATATCTATTATGTATTTCTCATGAAACTGCACCAGTCCTGCTTATTGATATATCCAAATTCCTGAAATTCCGGAAAAGTAGTTTACAAACTCGATCGTTCACGGTGGAAGCTCACTGTGCAGATACATAAGATATACAGGATGGTTCGAAAACTAGTGTTCTTTACTGATAATTTCCTCGAAGTAGTTATGTTTGATATTGATTTTATTGAAACATTTCCACAAATATGTGTTCGACACACATCTGTTGAAATATTTTGAACAATTTTCTCTGGAATATTTTGAATGATATATATAAACCTATATATACTACGAGTAATAGAACGACTCGAGTGAAGGTGAAAGAATCTCGAAAAATATCAAACAATAAAACAAAATAATTGAATAACAATATTATAGGTAACTGAATATGCTCATTTTTTATTACAAAAAATATTTCGTACCCATACAGAGTGTATCACATTTGCGTCACAACAATCAATTTCAATATTCTTTGTAGAATTTCTAGATTCTAGATATATGTTGCATATGGAATTTTAGAATAAACCACAAGCGACTTCCCACCAATGACTAACAAAACTACCAATTCGCAAAACATACTCGGTTCTCGAATTCACACATCAATTGGTGGAATGTCGATTGATTGGTAATTGAAACTTTCTGTATATGGAAAGGAATACATGTTCAGCACCCTGCTGTGAACCATTTGTGGCCAATATAATCTCACATAAATGCTTCCTTTAATACGAAAAAATATGGACTCACACTCTCTATTTGTGAGCATATGCCATGAAATGTTCACTCTAAGTCATGTATACTATCCAAATCCAAATCCAAATCCAAATCCAAATCCAAATCCAAATCCAAATCCAAATCCAAATCCAAATCCAAATCCAAATCCAAATCCAAATCCAAATCCAAATCCAAATCCAAATCCAAATCCAAATCCAAATCCAAATCCAAATCCAAATCCAAGAATATTTATTGCGTAATATTAAGATACATTTCTAACTAAAACTAATATGTACATATCACAGTTGGTCCTTCTTATCCTCTTCTTGTTGGGGGTAGGAGAGGAAGGAAGGAACTTTTGCTCTGTTGTTGACTGCCCTCTTGCCCTCCTATGGAAGCGAAGTGACAGCCCCTGCAGTCGTTGGCATACTAGTTCATGTCTGTTTAAAAAATTACTTTTTCTTAAAACGCCTCCTGCCTGAGCTTATGCGTTTATGTGCTTCTCTTGTATTATTGATTATTCGCTCCTCATGCTGGGAAAAGAAATAAAAAAAAACAGTTTAAAAAAAATTATGTTTATCGATTTATTACCCTTTTGGGTTTTATTAGTTATTGGTCTTCGATCTCGTTATACAGGTCCAAATTTTGATAAATAACGCCATGCTTCCTATGGTGATTTGCTCTAATTGTTATCATATTCGCTGTGAGCGGACTTTTAGGGATGTGCGTTCTATAGAACTTGTCAGAAATTCTCATGACGAAGTCATGCAATTTTTCTACTTCCGCTAGTTCGCGCAGATCATCTAGTCGGATGTATCTACTGCTATTAGTGGCTATTCGGAGCGCTTTGTTCTGCATTCTCTCCAGTCTCAGCAATTGAGTTTTGGAGAGGCTACAGAACACCGGACAGGCGTATGTCATCGCTGGCCTAATTATCCGCTTATAAATGCGGATTTTATTATCATTAGATAAGTTAGAGTTGCGTGCAATGAGGGGGTAGGTTCGCCTCATTGCGGCCGCCCCCCTCTGCAACGCTAACGTTATGTGACTATGCAGATTCATACGTCTGTCAAGTACGACCCCCAAGTATCTCGCAGAGGGCTTTTCCATCACTTTGCTATTATTAATCTTTAATTTCCCGAGGATCTTTACGTTAGTTTGTTTCCTCGTGAAATAGACGACCTCTGTTTTGCTCGAATGTAGCTTTATCTTATTATTCCCTATATAGGGTATGACCAACCGATCCAGATAAATCTGGAGCTGTTTGGCAGCCACTTCGCTGTAAAACGAATGGGCGTAGATCAAGGTATCATACGCGAACATAGCCGTATTCGTACGAGCGAAGGTCGGAAAATCATGTGTAACAGTGAATATAAGATTGGTGACAGCGAAGACCCCTGCGGGACCCCCGCTCCGACCGCGTGTTCTGGCGAACTATTTACCCTAATAGTCCGCTCTTTAAGATAGGATTCAATGAGTTTCAGGAGATAAAAAGACATGCCTGCTTCTGCCATTTTCGTGATTAGCCCCTCTGTCCAGACACTGTCAAAGGCCTTCTGCATGTCCAACAGGACCATAACCGTATTGTGATCTCTGCTGGAGGCTTCTTCCACCCCGTAACAACTTGGGCTATTTGAGAGGTCGTGGAGTGACCCCTCCTTAACACGAACTGCTCAGACGGGATGATTTTAGCTCTTTTTCGAAATCGACAATACGTTTCAGAAGCGAGATGGGCCTTTAGCTTTCTAGGTTATTTTTATTTTTTCCTGGTTTATGTAGGGGGATGACTTCAGCTTTTTTCAGGCAGTCCAAGTAGTGCTGCCACTTTAAGGTTGCGTTTATAATATGAAGCAGCTGCAACTTTCGTTTGGTCAGAATGGCTCTGGTTTGAAATGACGTATAGCAACCATATCCATTTGTTGAACAAATACTTAATTGTAATTTTGCAATCATTGCAGATGTTAAGTTCTCATTGAAATCATATCAATTATCGAAAAAATAGCCTCACCGATTGAATTTTTTCACGTGTGATGTTAAATTCAATACACAAAATATGGCTAGATTCGATGGAGAACCAAATGAATTGAAACGAGAAATTGCCATTGAAAGACGCGACCAAAGGGGACTTCCACATGTCGCAGAAATAGATGGAAATATAATATGTTTGACATGCAACCAATCAATTATTCAGGAGATTCAACACCTTCAACAAAATCCAGGATGTTTGAGATTGACTATTTTAACACAATCTTCAAGGCACACGTGTCTCATTTGCAATGGTGTAGCTGATCTTCAATTACTCACAATAAAATAGATATGAATAATGAAATAATATAAAATAGAGACAATATCAGTACAGCAGGTGAATACAGGTAACTCATAAAGGGATGAATCCCTGTGCGTGGGTATAAATATATATATCTTAACATACACATATATTACACATCCATGAGTATATACACCTATACAAATATATACTTACATTCATTCACACATACGTTATACATATATAAAACAATTTTTAAAAGAATTTGAACATGACATATAGGTAGGTATAAGCGGACCGAAGCAGCATATATCACATCAATAGCAACTATCAGAAGGATCAAATGTTATTATATTTATTTTTTTCATTAGTAAATTCATAAGTTATAGGTATTTTTCCTATCGATTAATCTGTGAATTTTTTTTCTAGGGACAGACTGAAGCCAAACGATAAATTTTTTTTTGAATAGACCGTACGCATTAATTCGTGTCAGTTCGGTATAAATTTTAGCATAAAGAATGGGACCAAGGTAATTATAGCATCTTTGGGTTAGGGTTTTTTCAACTTTTGGTATAGCCGTTGTTTTGGCTTTGTGTCTTGTATTATAAGCATGTTATATTTGCCTGAATGTATTTCTAAACCTATAATGGTTTAGTATTATGCGCTGATAAAATAATTGTTTTGCATCAAACGCTCTAGTTTCCTTATATAGTTCCTCAGTTGAGTATGTGATATTTTTGAAGAACATAATCTTCAGAATCCACTTTTGTGTTATCTCTAGTTTTTTCAGGTGATTGTTGGTCACCCCTCCCCATGCTAAAATACCATAATTGATATGAGGTTTCACTAGAGAATTATAAAGGATTTCGAGATGAGTCTGGTTGAAAATCCTCCTCAAAAACTTGAACAGAAATATTAAGCTTCTTACTTTTTTGACTATATACTCGATATGATGGTTCCATTTCAGGTTATTGTCCATTATAATTCCTAGGTATTTGATCTTGTTTGCAGAATTTATTATCGTTATCTTATTCAGAACAGACATTTGTAAAGTGTTGTAAGTGGGTAAATTACTGGAGAGATGAGAAAACGGCATAAAAAATGTCTTATCTGCATTAATTGTGAGAGTTTTACTATTGAACCATTTAAAAATGGTCGGAAAGTCTTTTTGAAAATTTTTTCTCAGTTCAAGCCACGTCTCAGCTTGATACATAACCACCGAATGCAGAGTCAACGTGTTCGTAAATCAGAATATCTATATACCAGAAAATACCCGTTCCTGTAGAATTCATCTTGATGATCGTGGGTTTTTATTTCCCATCCTACAGATGCTTGGTATTACTATCAGCAATAACCTTTCCTGGGAAAATCACGTGAGGTCCATTGCCAAAAGTGCATCCCAAAAACTTGGTTTTCTGTTTCGTGCCAAGAGCTATTTCACTCCCAGTCAGCTGCTTATGATCTATAAGGCACAGATCCGACCTGTCCTGGAATACTGTTCCCATATTTGGAGTGCGGCACCTAAACATATCCTGAGGCTATTGGATTCTGTCCAAAAAAGGGCAATTCGTCTCGTCGGTGATGCCTCGCTTACAAACTCGCTCACTTGTCTGGAACACCGTAGAAAAGTTGGCGATTTGTCTCTATTTTATAGATATTTTCATGGGCGATGCTCTTCTGAAATATCAACAATCGTTCCTGCTTTGGCAGTCTCTTCGAGATTAACCCGTCAAGTTCAGTCATCACACCCCTTCGTGGTCACTTTGGAGACCTGCAGAACATCACTTTCCAAAGACTCGTTCATCCAACGAACAGCGAGGCTTTGGAACTCATTGCCTAGGGAGGTGTTCCCCGAGGCATACAACCTTCAGAAATTTAAACAACACCAACCCTACCTTCTTTCCCTAGGTTCCCACATGTTCTCTGAACATTACAGGATATCCCTTTTCGTGGGAACAAAAAAAAAAAAAAAAAAAAAAAAGGCTTGAGACATATCATAGACCTTACGCTCTGAATGGTCATTTTTAAACGAACTGCCGCTAAGTGTGAATTGGATTACGTAGACAAGAATAGTTTTTCTGATGAAGAATTCAAATCCATTTCTCCACTCATAAAGAAACAGTTTGGTGACTAAAATAATCATTGTGTATCTGTACATTTCATTTCATCCATATATCAAAAAACGATTTGATGGCATTCTTATGCAAACTCCGACAAGGTATTTCTGATGAACTTTCAACCATCATATTCGATTATTCGAACCGCCAGGCAACAAGTTTAGTGATAACTAAAGTGCGAGAATCTCTGATGCTCGTTTCGTACCCGATAATATAGGATTTACCGCAATAGCAAGAGAACATGTTAGTGATTTTGCGAATCAATTGTACAATCCACAACCCAACGAACCAAAAGCAATATTCAAAGCCCATATTTCGCAGATTCGGGAAATAATGATGCACGCATACTGCAGAAAGAATTGAGTATAGATGTCAACCAAATGAGAAGAGGGTTTCATCCAAGTGAAATTTTTATTGTTGATGTGGGGCTACCGAGATGCTCTTCCTTTTGTTCAGAATATCGGCATTCATTGTGAAATTTCAGTTCTACCTCGACGACATAGACAACTACTAACTGACGAAGCCAACAAGTCCAGAAGAATAACAAAAACTAAATGGATAGTTGAGGCACGGAATGGTCATTTGAAGACTATGTTCAAATTTTTTCATCAGAAAAAAATGGTAGGCTGCCCCTCCATATGCGAGTAGTGTTCTAGTTCTGACATTTATAATTTGAGAAACTTGACAACATTGCCGTTCAACGTCACAATCAACCCGATTACCTCTATTCCCTGCTCGGTCGTTTACGTCACAAAGAGCGCCAATATAAGTAGCTTCAAAATTTGCTAACCTTCAAAAACGAATGAGAATTGCTGTAATTGAAATTTGACTGAAAAGGTTGAATAATTTCTCGGGTCCTCGCCTATGTATCGAGAAAATCATATAAAACTTTCTCACCATCAAAATTTCTAGATAGATATTGTTTAGCTCCATGATAAAACATTCAGGTTAATAAATTTCATTACATTGTCTAATTTCTACGCCAATCTACGGAAAACAACTCCGACAGACGGACAGATAGGTGGAGGGACGATACGTATGTAATCTTAAAGGTTTGTTTTTGGTAATTTTGAGGTGAAAATTAAGATATTCCAGATATGTTATACCTTATCTTCTACTTCGGCACAGTATTCCCAACTCCGTTAAATAAACAAAGTTTATCAATTCTACGTCTTCTTACTCAATAACGATGATTACTACTTCACTTAGAAAGTCTTCCAGTTCATCAAATTCTATTAAAAGAGAAATGATTAGATATAACCAAAGTTCCATTAAAGTCGATCCGAATATATTCGAGTCCCGTTATTCGAGCTAAAAACTTTTAATTGCCCTCGATGTTCCTCGCAATAACATGCCGCCACAATGACTCATTTTAAAGCAACTTTCATTTGCAGTAAGAGTCCCCGCTGATGAATATATTAAATATTGGATGAATAATGTTCACGAGGAAATTCACTCACGATGTTCATTATACTCATTTTATGGAATGAACTCTCCGAATGAATTTAGGGCAGCCCGACAAAATATTATTTTCAGCGGATAATATAGTGGTTGTTTTATGGAAAAATAATATTATTGAGAATTCAGAAGACACTAGGTGGAACAGGATAACATATTTCTCACATCAGAATAAGTGATAAAAACTCGAAAAGTACTGTGGGAAAATATTCAGTTGATATTATGCTTCATACTGAGCAAAGTAAATTTTTATGCACCAGTGGGTGAAGTAAAAAACGAAATCTCAACAATGGTGCCTACAAAAAATTTCTGTAGTATTATTTATAAAGATATTACATTACTTGGAATTTTTGTAAGAACTGGATTTGTGTCGCCTTCCATGATTTCCAACAAAATATTTTCCCAATCCAGCAGGACGATTTTTCTATTGCCAGTTCTATCAATATCAGTTATTTTTCTTGAGTCTGGATTTCATATTGTAAATTTCCTTGTACATTGTGATAATCATATCACAAAAATACCATAAGAGTATTCATTCAGGATTACCCTCTTTCACTCTTTTCTTTGGTTTACTGCATTTACCTTCTCACTCCAATATATATATATATATATATATATATATGTAATATAATCTATAATATGAACTTTTGCTCCCCTTATCCCCGCTACTCATGAATTTGTTTGATTCCTCAAACCGCACCTAAATAAAAAAAATTATATTTTATAGTCGTAAGTAATCATCCAATTTGAGAGAATCGGTACAATACAAGCATATTCTATGCTTAGGTGCAATTCTCGATAATTTGATGAATGTAAAATTGACCATAAAATGGTTTTTATGTAATTGATTATTTGAATTGAATAAATTTGAATTGACAATTGAGCACCCACTGATTTTCATCAGTTCGAGTGCTTGGGAATTTGATTGTCGCGTAACATGTTTACTAATCCCTTTGGGGATGCGCAGGTTTTATTAGTTTCTCCACTGTTTTCACTCATCGCACCAACAAATGCACGCTGGTTGACTGCTTGGATAATAGTATTGATGCACGAATATGCGAAACGCCACACTTACTACTGATTTTTTTCGTTACAAGTACAGACTTGGGAATAAAATAACGAGTACCTACTTTATCTACTAGGAGCATGTACTCCTCGAAGCGAAATCTTTTTGGTCCATATAAATCGGAGCACAAACTAGCACTTCATGCTCATGCTCATTATTACATACTCGGAGTTTCAACTCGAGTGTTATTCATATCACTCATTGACTGGCATGAATAAAAATTAGCATTAGATTATACTCGAAAATTTTGAGTTAATACTGCACTTGATGAATAAAAACCAAAAGTAGATGCTCCGCTTGAGTGAGTTCTTCCATGTACAATTTGTTGTGAGTAAATTCTCATTTTTGCTTTGAATAAAAACTTGTGCGTTCTCTTCAGGGTGAGAATATATTCCATGATTTTGGAGTCAACTTTGAATAGAATACGACCATTATCATCGAATTCGTCTGCCATTTTGGAGCCGCCATATTGAATTCTTGAATTTTGACAAAAATATCATAATCTCCGCCACGAAAACCCCTAGATACCAATTTTGAATAGAATCGGACCATAAACATAAGAATTATCCGCCATATTGGAACCGCCATTCTTTTTTTTAACAGAAATTCATAATGCATTGTCACGGGAATTATGTACACTTGCCGAATTTCAAATCAATCGGACGATTAGAAGTGGGTCAAATTATACTTGCAAAATTTGAATGCCGATACACAGACTCACAGACACCGGAATTGGTTGGATGGTTGGTTGAAAGCTGACGAGCCAGAGACTTGGCACTTAGCTTCCCTTGACACTGCGACCAGCTGAGGTCTATTGTATCACTCTGTCGTCAGTGGTTCCTCATTCAAACAGGTTTGTGCCTTTAATTAGGTTCAGTAGCCTGTTGATAAGGTTCTTCGGATTCATGCCTGTTTCCAGGCTGATCCCTCCAAAGGTTTTGTGTCGCCTACTACTTAGGGCGTCACAGTCGAAGATAATATGAGAGGCTCTTCCCTCCTGTTCATCACACAGCCTACACTCCATGGTTTCCCTGCGTACTCCCATGGTGTTTAGGTGTTTTCTTAGGCCGCAGTGTCCAGTCAACAGACCTATTATTATACGTGCCTTCGTTCTGTTCAGGTTGAGGAGGTCAGCCGTCAGGGTCCGGTTTGGATGCCCTACCATGACTTTGCTGTGTATTTGCCCGACAGGTTGATCCTAATATTGTTGGTGTCTTCTTTTTATCCACTCGTCGATCAGGGTTCTGCATCGGTTTTGGCTTATCCCATGTACAGGTTTTGGCCCTGTGGATGGCGTTTCAGATGCTTGTCTAGCTAGCTGGTCCGCTTTTACGTTGCCTTCAATGCCTCTATGACCTGGCACCCACATCAAGATGACCTTGTTGTGCTTTGCCAGCTCGATGAGGTTCTGGAGGCAGTCCCAGACCAGTTTAGACTTTATCTGTATAGAGTTGAGTGCTTTGATAGCACTTTGACAGTCAGATAGGATGTAGATGTGTTTTTTCCTATAACCACTTTCTAGATACTTCTGAATGCATACCATAATAGTATGTGTTTCAGCTTAGAATATCGTGGAGCATTTGCCAAGTGGTATCAGGTAATCCCTTCTTGGCCTTACCCCATGTATTCCTGCTCCCGTTCCTTCAACCTTCAACACCGGGGTAGGTGAAACTAAATAAAATCTAGTAAAAATAACTTTTTCAATTGTTTGACCCCGGTGATAAATCTTGCCGCGCAAGTATACCTATTTTATATTCGCGCCCAACTTTTGAGTGTGCTACTCACAGAATAACCTGGGTCAAACAATTAAAGTTGTTTATTACTTTCTACTGCTATATAAAAGCAGGTCTCAATTTCTTTCAACACTTCAATTCAATTCTTTTTAGTCATTCATAAAATCGGTCATCCTATTGAATTCTGACAAGAATAGATACCTAATCTCCAACCCCAAAAAACCCACAAAACAATTTTGAATGAAATTGGGTAATAAAAACATAAAAACTTCTCAACAAAAAATTAAACCGACGAAAAAGGAAACTGAAAAGCAAAAAATGAAAAGAACCCTTTTTGTCTCAATAACTAATGTATGTATTTAATTTGAAGTCAATATCAGCGAGACAGTTACCCGAATGAGCTCACACGTGAGGGCACACGTCGTTGCGTGTGGTCGTACGGAGGGTAAATTTTTGGAATGTTATTGTTTATCGCTGGAGATTCTGTAGCAAAGCATTTTTTTGGAGCTAAGTTACTAGGAACGACTAACCAAAATGTTGAATTAACTTTGGTACGTTCCAGCCTATTTGGGGGTTCAATATTAATTATGGTTTGGCAATAAATAATGAAAAGGCAAAATACTGCAAAATCGAAAAATAAAAAATAAACTATTGAAACTATCTAAACAGAACATTGAGAAATACAAAGAATGCATATTATCAGCAGAAACTCGAAGAAAATAATACTAATTATAACAAAACTTGGCAAATTATAAACGAAGCCACGAATATAACTCCAAAAAACAGAAACATCAGTAACAATTTTATAATTGATCAGAATGGAATAGAGGCAACTAGTAATCAAAATAAAGCAAATATCTTCAACGAATACTTTGTGAAAATAGGAGAAACAATGGCCGAACAAATTGAACACAACTACTTTCAAGACAATGAATTCAATAAACCAAACAAATAGCCTCTATTTACCTAAGTCCGATATCAACAAATGACATCACATTAGCTATATCTCAATTAAAAAACAACTGCTCCCCTGGACCAGACGGTATAACATCCAAATTAATGAAAACAATGCACACTGAACTCTTAACTCCATTATTACATCTCATAAATCTAGTATTTACAAAGGAAAAACTCCCTAAACAATGGAAGGGATCCATAATCATCCCAGGCTATGAATCAGGGAAACAAAATTCACTCTCAAACTAGCGACCGATATCTATAATTAATAATTTCGCAAAAATTTTTGAATACTGAGAGAAGAAAAAATAAATAAATATTCCAATATAAACAAAGTCTTAACAAAAAACCAGTTCGTTTTCCAAAAAAAACTTAATTACGGAAAATGCTGTCTCGAACCTGTCGGAGCAGATTGTTCAAAATTTAGATAACTCAAAAATTTTATACAGTATCACATAAAATTCCAAATGACAAATTATATGACAATGGTATAAGAGGCCCAGCACTCGAGGTACTCCATAACTTCATTGAAAATGGGACACAAAGAGTCAAAATCCGGAATGCCCTAAACGAGTCTGCGTTGGTCACCGTGGGCGTACCGCAAGGTACAATCCTGGGCCCACTCCTATTTTCAATTTACCTAAATGATATGAGTCAGATTGAACACTTCCACGGTCGTTTAATTTCTTACGCAGACGATACTGCCATTGTTTTCTCCCATAGCTGCTGGTCAGAACTATACCAAATCACTGAACATAATACTGCCAAGCTTCATGAAAGGCTAAATAGAAACCTTCTAAACTTAAATATCTCTGAAACGAAATTCATAACATTCTCTATCGACCAAAGACATCAACCACCAGAGAAAAAATTGAATATACATAAAAATGACTGCCAAAGTTATGGTAAATGGACATGTCCCATAATAGAGAAAACCAGCACAATCAAATATTTAGGGGTAATGATAGATCAATATATGAAGTGAGACGGACATGTTAACTATGTTATCAATAGAGCAAGAAAACTCATTCACAAACTTTATATACTTAAGGATATCCTAACCAAAAAAGTAATACATAGTGTATAACTCATTGATTGGGTCCGTTTTCAGATACTGCATAACAGCATGGGGTGGAGTCTTCAACAATGTCATCCAGACTCCAAACAACACAAAATACAATTCTAAAAATGATATTAAAAAAAGGTAGATTATACTCCACTGAACAGCTTTACCAAGAATCACAAATCCTAAAAATCAGAGCAATTTACATTTTGCAGAGCCTTTGAGGCTTAGGCGAATCTGCCTAACTGGCTCAACCTAAATTGACCCCAATTATTAACTGAAATGTATTATAAGGATCTTTACTACTATGTAAATATTCTCAATAAATGAATAAATAAATTGAAATTGAACCTTTCAAAAAAAAAAACAGGATGCTGCCCGTTTAGAAAATAAGTGTAAATATACAAAGCTACTGGAACGACCACAAAACCAAGCAAAAGAAAGTTCTGATGCCTTTTTGCTCTGTACAATTTTTTTTAAATATTTCTTTGAATGTTTCTGCTATGAGAGTAGAAAAAAGTAGATTCATTTTAGTAAAAACGTGCTATGATTTTCCATAAAGGGACGATGATTTGAGCTGCTGTTCGGTCCAGTTCTTATGGGTATCATACAAAAAGAGCGTCTCTCCTTGAACGGTTTTTGTCCGATATTTCTTTTGAATCCGGTGGATATAAAAGCCGAGATTTGATTGGGATCGCTCTCTTCTGCTTCCGTTCTGAGCAAGTGCTCTTTACCTTCCGTCCGTGGGCGAGCCCGTTTGGCTTCCGTTCCGGAAACAAGTTTTTTTTATTATCCAGAAGAACTGAATGAATTCGTTCTGTTGTTTTAGAATTATTAGCGAAAAACTAAATTTGTTAATAACAATTGCAATTTTTATGCACTGTGAAGTCATCGAAATAGATTTTCCTACAAGTCATTCCGAATCCAATGAGTTATCGCTCATATTTTTATGAGCTTTATCAATAATTAACACAATTTCGAACTTGTTGATCAGACTAAGGCACGGACACGAGATCATATGAGAGGTTTCAGCCAACTTTTAAAATGCCAAAATAAAGGTTCATACTAGTTCATAGCTCATTATCTTTCATTCCGAAGTTTACTCCTTTTCGAGAACTATTTCTTAGAAGTTCAGAATCAATTCTGTTTTATTTTAATCCCAAGTTATCAAGATATGATGATCTGATTTAAAAACTAGGAATCGCTAGCAAAAATGAAGTATCATTGCAGTAATAACCATCCTCAGAGAATAGCATGGAATTGTACAAAGAACAGGATGAAACGACTCTGAACTCTTGCGCGCGAATCACATGGAAGCAGTAATGAATAAATCATCGAGTGAATCCCTCCAAACTACTATTAGAAAACCTATTAATTTCAAAATTAAGTGTATCATTCGGAGCAGAAAATTGGCAATCAACTAACAACACGTGTGCTGCCTCTCATTTGAAAGAGTATAAAATACTGAGAGCCAAAGTAGAAAACTCGACCATTTCAACACATGGCCATCGTCGGTGAGCGGAAAAACGTGCATTTCCCAGGCGCGTGCTTGAATATTTTCCACGAATATCTCCGGATCATGTGGAGTGCAGTCGAAGAGCTATGTAAACGATATTCAAACTATATTGAAACGGCTTAACTGATTTCATTAAACTAAAAATGTCGAAACTTCCTCTATAATATATCTCCCAAAGAAAATATATCAACTGAATGATAACGTTCGACAATCAACTTTCTTCCTGAATATGGAAAAAAGTTTTAAATTTTCCTGCTTTCTGGCTATGATCGACACAAGCCCAATAGTCGGACGTACGATCAATGAATCGTGTTATACAGGGTGAGTCAGAATAATACCGATAAACTCCGACTGTAGATTCCTCACCTCATTTCGAGATGAAAAGTTGCCATAAAGGTATGTCCTAAAATGCATACCCTGTGAGATACAGGGTGTCGAAAGTATGGAAAGAAATTAAGATTCAGTTTGTTTTCTCCAAAATTCCCGGAGGAAAAAAAAAACTTGGTACATTAATCAAGATTTATCAACGTGTTAATTTGAAGTAATAATTTTTTATTTTCGTAAACCAGTGGCGTAGTTACGATGGTATGTGGTCATATGTTCCTTCATATTTTCTTGGGATAAGTGAATGGACAAATGAGCGTTTGACATCAGTTCGGCTCATCGATACTCAACCTAATAAAGTCACAACATTCCATGTGGCTAAAGGTGGAGGTTTCTGAGATAATTGAGAAAAACTGAATATATGTCCTTAGTAGAGACATAATTTCCTATGTGCAATAATCGCATAATGCTAATTTCTTACAACATATCGGAATGAATGTCAACCTCCTGAACATTTTTTAATGTTAAGATATTCGGAAACATAGTACGGTGAGTCAGAATGAGACCGATAACTCCATTTTTTCATTCATCATATTATTTGATCGAATCGATGTCGTGGATTCAATGATATGTTACCATACTCTCTTGCATATGATTGTTTTGACAGATCAACTGACAAACAACCCCAACCTCAAATTCATAATACTCCATCCAGATGAGAGTTAAGGTCTGAAATAATTTTTGCGAAAAACTGAAGATGAGTGGGTACTCTCAATTCGTTGAAGTTTATGTTGGAATATCATTATCAAAGCCATTTTTGATTGAATTATCTGGGAAAATATCAACTAATCAACATGTTTTTGATGAAGAAAAACAATTATTGTGTATTAACATCTACTTAAAGGATTTCTTTCGATTCGTGATAGCTAGTTGCAAAGTCGAGCCATTCATGCTAGTTTGTGGTAGGCTGTTCAGTACACCACTGACCAACGCATAAAACATACACGAAATTTGGAACTGAAAAGAAACTGTTTTTCATTGTTCCCGGCAGAAACAACTGATATATCGATACTTACATTAGACATAATTGACAATAACCCAAAACAGTTTGTATTATAGTGAACATCGTTTCAGAATGAATTATTCATTTGAAGAATATACAGATATTCATTTCGTTTATGGTGAAACAGGGGAAAATGCCATAGCGGCTGCTGAATTATATCAACATAGAAATCCAAACAGATACCATCCACATTTCACTACATTTATAGCTGTGCATCGACGATTAGAGGAAACGGGGCCTTCAAATTCAGTAAACACCATTGTGGTGCGAATAGAACAAGAAGAGATAATGTTCGAAAGAACAAATTCTTGAACGAGTAGCAGCAGATCCTTCTACCAGCACTCGGGCTATTTCGTATAGGTTACAAGTGTCACAATCAACAATGAGTGGGGTGGCACGTGAACAACTATTGTATCCATTTCGCCTACAGAAGCTGATGGCCCTAGATGCTGGTGATTATGGCCCTCGTATATTTTTTTGTGAATGGTTTTTGAGGATGTATTAAGGAGCAAACGACTTTCCTAGATATGTTCTACTCACGGATGAGGCATGTTTCACAAGAGATGGATATTTCAATAGTAGAAACAGCCATTTATGAAACGGACAAGGCTACCAACGAAAGTTTTCAGTGAATTTTTGGGTGGGAATTCGAAAATCGTATCGCTGGACCATTTCTCCTTCCTCCCCGTTTGAATGGACAGAACTACCGAGTGTTTCTTGAACATGTTTTACCTGGGTCACTTGAAGACGTACCTCTATTGGTTCGTCAAAGAATGTGGAATCAATAAGACGGAACACCGGCCCATTTGTAACGAAACGTTCGTCAATTTCTTGATCAATTATGCCATGATCGGTGGACGTGGTCCCATACATTGGCCTGCACGTTCTCCGGATTTAAGTTCACGAGACTTTTATTTGTGAGGATACTTGAAATTTCCCGTGTATGAAACACCTGTTGATTCTGTGGAAGATTTAATGGCAAGAATTTTAGCAGCATGTACGATACACCAAGAATATTCCAAGGCGATGATACGGAGATGCCAATTGTGTATTGAACAAAATGGTGGTCCGTTTGAATATTTGCTTTGATGCCTTTTTTGTTTCTATGTAGTATACCCACTAAACCGTTACTATCATTTAAGTAGATATTAATACATAATAATGATGCTCCGACATAAACTTCAACAAATTAAGAGAACTTTTCTTCAGTTTTTCGCAAAAATTATTTCAAACCCTGACTCTCATCTAAGTGGAGTATTATGAATTTGAGGAATGGGTTTGATTGTCTGTTGATGTGTCAAAACAATCATATGCAAGAAAGTATGGAAACATATCAGTGAATCTGCGACATCGATCGATCAAATAATATGATGAATGAAAGAATGGAGTTATCGGTCTCATTCTGACTTACCCACTATGTTTCCAATTCTCCAAACATAAAAAAATGTTCAGGAGGTTGACACACATTCCGATATGTTGTATGAAATTAGCATTACGCGATTTTTGCAGATAGGAAATTATGTGTCTACATATCTTCAGTTTTTCTCAATTATCTCAGAAACCTCCTTTTTTAGGCACATGGAATGTAGTGACTTCAAGGATGAGCCGAACTGATGTCGAACGCTCATTTATCCATTCACTTGTCCCAAGCAAATATGAAGGAATATATGACCACAGACCATCGTAACTACGCCACTGGTTTACGAAAAAGAAAAATCATAACTTCAAATGAGCACGTTGATAAACCTTGATTAATGTACCAAGTTTAAAATTTTTTCTTTCATGAATTTTGGCGAAAAGAAATTAAATCTAATTTTTTTTTGTACTTTCGACACCCTGTATCTCAGAGGGGATGCATTTTAGGACATACCTTGATAGCAACTTTTCACCTCGAAATGAGGTGAGGAATCTGTAGTCGGAGTTTGTCGGTCTTATTCTGACTCACCGTGTATATGCAGATGCAGTGACCGACACTTCAGCCGGTAGTAATACTGGCTGCATAAAAAGTTTTTAGCGGATACTCGCCAAAGCTCTATACTTCAGTCAATGGGGACTGAAGAAGGCCTCTGCCCTACAAAGGTGGGCAGAAAAGATTCTGATATATGTTAGTGAGGTCCGGGCCAAGATTGAAATCCAAGTTTTCGACCTTTGGGGGGGCGGGAAAAGGGTCCGCCATCTTGGGTTGATGGCTCCAAAAAAAAATATTTTAAAAATATCTCCTCAACCCCTCAACACTAAATTCGTCTACAAAAATGTTTCATACAAAGTTGAAGAAAAAAAAGATCCCAGAATTTTTTGTATTATAAGTTTTTCTGCAAGTCTGATAGTAAGGAATTACAGCAGCGGAACTGTGAACATTCTTTCCAAGAATAGTCAACAAATCATTTCACAATAACATTATACCGGGTTATTCACGTTATTCGACTGAAGCATAATGGCTAAGGCATTCGATTTAAAAAAAGTTTTTCCTTAGGATGGATGGATAGGGACCTATTAGCGCTATATTTTGAAAATATTTTCATGTGGTACAGGGTGTGCCAAAAACACGAAACGTATCAAAGTTTTTAGTTTTCGAATGGAATATTCTGTATATAATTCCATTTTCGGATTTTATGATCAACACAAAGCCAAGTTTCATTGAGGTTTAATTCACCTAAACCTTATGGTTTTTGAAATATCTCTTATTGTGTGAAAATGTAGTATCAGTTTTAATGCTTACATTCTCAACTGGTGTTTTATTTTTTACAACCAAATTAATGCTTACTAACTGAGAATTTATATCGCACTTGTAAATATTACTAACTTATACAAGTTGTGTAAAAATTGAGGCAAAATAATTACAATCTTAACGGCAATAACTTGTTTAATTTATATGGAACCCCGTATTTTATGTCAACAGCAATGTCAAATTTAATTGTCTATCGAATACTAGTATACATTCCTTCACGATTTCAAGTGAAATGCACATTTTCATTTTGCAAACTGATTTTGAGAAATGTATAATTCATCAAGTCGCCTATGAATCTCCATTGGAGGGACGTTTATATGCCGACGATCTTGTGATATATGGAAAAACCAAAAATGTAGACACTTTATTTCTTATGACTCAAAGAGCTATCACAGACTCAGAACAATAGTCAAATGACTCCGGATTCAAATTCTCCACTACTAAGACACGCAGCATACTATTCTCTAGGAAAAACATCCAGACCTTCCCACCTCTCATGCTCCACAACCAGAACATTTTATCCGAACCATATATTCATTTCCTGGGCATGACCTTCGACCAGAAATTGATCTGGAAAATACAATCAAAGAATCTCATATCATCATGTCACCAAAGACTCAATCTTCTAAAAACTCTAGCAAACAAGGACTGGGGAGCTGATCGGTAAACACTTCCAACGCTCTACAAAACACTGATACGCTCTAAACTGGACTATGGCTCAATAGCATACTCGTCAGCAAACAAATCACTACTGAAGCAACTTGACACTATACAGAACTCTGCACTACGTATATCTTCAGGAGCCTTCTGCACAACACCAACCGAAAGTCTTCATTGTGAAGCAGAACCATCTCTTCAAGATAGAAGGATATTACTGAACCTAACCTATGCGGCCAAGCTGAATGGATACCCAACACACCCCACTCGGAAGAACACCATACCCGGCAAATGTAGTCGGCTTTTTGAGAACAAACCGAGAACAGCCAAACCTTTTTACGAGAGGACAAGGATCTACATCAACCAAACAAATATATCACTACCAGAATGTCATCCCATCAAATTCAACCATCCACCTCCATGGACACTACTCAAACTAGAATGTCACAAACACCTCAGCCTAGCCAATGAATACTCAACCAATCCAATAAAAAACGAACTCAGTCTAATATTGGAGAACCATGAATACTTTGTGAACCTATATACAGACGCTTCGAAAACGAGCGAAGGCACAGGAGCAGCATTCATGGGACCCAACATGTCATTACAATTCAAACTCCCCAACTCATGCTCCTTATTCAATGGTGAACTATATGCCATTTACCGTGCCATCATGTTCATCAACACTTCTGATGACATGAAATTTCGCATTCCCACTGATTCCCTCAGTTCACTCGAATCCATTCAACAGTTGTACCCCACCAATCCACTAACACTCAAAATAAAAGAAGGACTTCACGAAGCAAAGATGAAAACTAAAGAAATTGAATTCGTCTGGATACCATCACATGTAGGAATGCCCGGAAACAAAGAAGCAGACAAGAGAGCAAAATAAGCCGTAAACAGCGAAAACTCCGAAACAGTGACACAAAGAGTGATAAGTGACATTCGAAATACAATCAAGAACTCCTTAGAAAAAAGCATGGCAAGAAAAATGGCATGCCACTACCGCGAAACTACGCGAAGTGAAAGTTCGGGTGAAACCGTGGAAATCTCTTCCCAGAAACAGAAAAGATCATAGTTCATCTTACTCGCATGCGCCCTCGGCCACACACGCCTCACTCATGAATATCTACTCGATAAAAGTACCGAACCAATATGTGAAACTTGCAACGTAGAAGACCACCATCAAACACCTTCTCGTAGAATGCTCTCACTCGCCCCACAAAGAAACACCTGCAATATCTCAGGATCATTAATTTCCTTGGCTTGTCCCACAATTGTATTTAGTAAACATCATACTTATTTATAAACACTATAGACATTGCCAAAACCCCATAGGGATCTCTTTAACACAAATAAAGCAGCATTAATGAAATGTAATAATATCAAGTTACGCTCGCTAATAACCTTCTAGGTTGATGCGATTTATTTAAATAAGAAAAAAAAAGTCGCCTATGGTTATCAGTCAGATTTTCCAACAGAAATCATCCAAATAAAGCAGCATTCGAAAAATTGTTGTCACTATTTAGACGAACTAGAAGTGTTGCGTATGAAAAACCCATTAAAAAAAGTTGTGACAGAAAACAAAGAAATTGAATTTTCGGTGAAATTTCCATACAACCTGCGGAAAATATTGGCATTAGTCGAGAAAGCGTATCAAGAGTTCTTGAAAAATATAGTTACAATCCAGCTTCACCAATAACTGTCCGAAAACGATTATGGGAAACGAGTTGAATGAGATAAAGTTGAAGATGATGAAAACTTTTTCTATCCAGTTCTGTTTAGTGATGGGACTGTTAATAGACATAAGCTTCCACGTTCATTCTGATTCCAATCCACATCAATTTAAAATTATCCATAACCAACACAGATGGTCATTGAATGTATGGGGCGGAAGAATGTGTCAATATTCAATTGGTCATATTTTTTTCGGAAGACATTTAAATAGAATGTTGTTTTAAGAATTTCTAACGAATTATTTTCCAGTACTATCACCAGACGTTCCCTTAGACATAAGAAGAACGATGCGGCTTCAAATGGATGGAGCTCCCGCACATTTCCATTGTGAAGTCCGTGGATATTTAAATGTTCATCCCGAAATCGATGGATTGGAAAGAATGCATTCCAAAATTGGCCCCCAAGGTCACCCGACCTGACATCACCTGATTTTTCCTTATAGGGAAACATAAAAGAGATCGTTTATAATACGCCACCAACAACACCACACAATATGAAACAGCGCATCACAGAAACTTTTCTAAATGTAAGCCCGCGTATGTTGGCAAATGTTGCTGAAGGTTTTAGAAAGAGGATATGTTTGTGTTTAGAGTCTGATGGTCGCCATTTTGAACACTTGATATGAAAGATTGCTTGTTTTATATCCACCATTTTTTTTCTTCATAGTTTAAACTAATACATAATGTTTTAAATATTGAAAAATAATAGTTATTTATTATACAAGGGAAAAAAGTATTAGATTTTAGCACGAAGTTGAATCTAATATTATTTCCTTGTATAATACACATTTTTTTTCTGTGACGGGAGAAACTACGATTTGATATTGAAAAAACATATTATTACAATATATAAAAGGCAGAAAATTATCGATGAGAAATTTGAATTTTTAAACTGGTAGGCTTCCAAGTAATCAAATATCTGTCAATTTAATTCTGTGATTTGATTCAAAAATTGCGAACTCATTGGTTGTTTGGTATGTATTTTGCATAATATTAAGTCAAAAAATGTCTGAATCCGAGTTTTCTCGGAGTTAGTAGATGTAGCGAAAGTAGCGTTACAAAAATTATTGCCAGCTAAATCGCGGAAAATTTACGAAACCGCGTATTCAAGATTTATGGAATGGAAGATGGAAAAGACATGCAGTTCTTTCTTATTTTTCGGAATTGGCACAACAACAAAAGCCATCAAAAGTGTGGTCGAATTGTTCAATTATTAAAAGTATGTTACAATCCAATATTAATGTAGACATTTCGAATTATTTCAAACTGATTATATTTCTGAAACAAAATGGGAAAGGTTACACGTCTGAGAAAGCTGCGATTTTTACGAGTACACAATAAGTGATTTTTTAAATAATGCTCACGATGGAGTTTATTTAATGGCCAAGGTTGTTGTTGTATTTGAGATTGCAGGAGTTTGTCAAGTTTGTGGAATCAGCCAGGTAACATTAGATGATATTGAAGATTGGGGAACGTTATTATTTGTGGAACTTAAGCAAACATAGAATGATGTGAACAGGAGATTTGTAGTTACTGAAGAATATATTGAATTTCATCGAATGTACATAGCCCTTCGTCCAGCAGAAGCAAAGGATCGCCGCCTGTTTTATGCATATCGCAAAATTAGTTTTATAAGTTACCTGAAACAGTAGATAATTTTCTTCAACTTGGAAATGCTAACTCATATACAGGTCATTCATTTCGAAGATCGTCTGCTACATTTTCAGTTAAATCTGGGGGAGACTTGATGACACTAAAGAAACATGGCGGTTGGAAGTCATCAACGGTCGCCGAAGGATAGTTGTGTCCATGGAAGAAAAAAATATAATTTCAACACAAGAAAATTCGACTGTTGTACCGAGTAGTTCAAGAAACATGTCATTCATGCAATGCACATTTAATAATTGTACTTTTGATATAAATAAAATATACCTTTTGTATAACAAAATATTCAAAATTACATATCTACCTTTACTTATAAGTATGTATATATATCCAGCAAAAAAGTACTCACTTTTTCCGGGGAAAAAAGTAATTTCATAAAAATATCAAACTTTTTTCTTGTCACAAAAAAACGCATTTATTATGGACTCGGTGTTTATTTCTTAATACGTAAAAGTAGATTAGCTATAGGAATGGTTACTAGTATTCAATAGACAATTGAATTTGACATCTGTTGTTTACATAAAATACAGGGCGCTTAATTCAAATTGAACAAGTTATTGCCGTTTATAGATTGTAATTATTTTGTCTTGATTTTTACACATTATTTAAACATGGTTGAAAATGTTGAAAATCAGCTTGCCAAAATGTCTGAGGCCAGCCCTGTTCAATTTCCTCAGTTTTGTGTCTCCTTGAAAAAAAAATCAAGTAGGCAGGTATTAATTATAGAAATGTCATGTCAAAAAGTTTGTCACGAATTTCTGATTGTTTTCATAACATCTTCACCATATATTCGGAAAAAGAGTGCAAATACGCGAATAAGAGAAGATAAACTTATTTCTGCAATCCGACTTAGGTTAGTGAGTAAACTTTCCAATTTCATAATGAAAATACTTGTGAGAAGCTGACTTTCCGAATTAGAATACGACCGTTGTCATGTTGACAGTTCAAAATGTATATCTTTCTTTAACGAGCTGATTATGAGAAGTTCCATGTAAGGTATCGACAATACCTCATCTTTCAACAAACCTGGACAGGTGGTCCTTCATTATTGTTACCCAAAGTTCATTGAAGTTTTTAAGAAGAAAAATACCAAGTGGCTGTGGACTCTTTGATTTCTGGTACTTGATTGATATCATCGCAAGATTTACTGTCCATTATATCAAGAACAAAATTAACTACAACAAGAAAGGAAAATTGGGACATTTCCCTAGGCATTTCATTTTACACACCTTGTATATATGTTAGTGAATATTTCACAAGTGCGATATGAATGTTGTTCAATTAGTAGTCTCTATCATTGATTTGAAAAAAAAAAAAAAAAAAAATTTAAGCATTAAAAACTGTTACCACATTTTCACAAAATGAAGAGATATTTCAAAAACAATAAGGTTCAGCAGAATTAAGTCTTAATGGAATTCGGCTTCATTTTGATCGTAAAATTCGAAAATGAAATAATATACAGGGACTTCCATTCAACAAAATAAAACGTTCCGTGTTTTTGGCACACCATGTACAACATGAAAATATTTTCAAAATTTCATCCATCCATCCTAAGGGAAAAACGTTTTCAAAATCAAATGCTTTAGCCATAGTGCTTCGTGTCGAATAATGTGAATAACCCGGTTGTAGAAAAATATTCTTCAAATTGAAGTAATTTTTATTGTTGCCTTTATTTGATTTTTTCTTACAGTCACTGTGGCATGAATCTATACAAATAATTATCGAGATTCGTGTATGGATTTCTCAGGTTTTCTTCCGGGAGTTTTGTAACCGCCGTTCCATAGAGCAGGTATAGACTGTCCCTCGTTTTTGTGTTACGAAAGTCGCAATTTCTCAATTTTCGAACACCCAAGTAACATGGAAAAATCTCTGTATATTTATTGTATCAATAATAATAATAAAGGTCTTAATATCTGGAAGATAATGAATATAAAACACTATTATGATAATTGGGCGAGGTTCAATTTATACAGTCGTGAAACTGGACGTCTGTTCTTCCACCTATCCCACATGTATGAACAATATCAGAGGAGTATATAATTAGGAATCCAACAGTTCCAAAAAGTTTCAAGCCGGAGAGAAAGAGAAAAAAAGAAAGAATAAATAAATTACAAAGATAAAGTGTTGAAAAAGATTCGTTTTGAATGATTCCATACTAAGGGATATTTTAACATTTACCGGAAGGAAGTTCATAACATTTGCAATATGGTAGCTGAATGATCGTTCGAATTGTACTGTGCTAGGGATCGGTGGTATGAGCTTTCCCCTAAATCTATATTCAGGTTATGAGGGTCAGTACAGAATTTATTTTTTTATGTAGATATGGTGGTGTCTTATTATTGATGATTTCATAATACATTGTTGCAGGGTGTATGAATCTTCGATTCTTCATTCTCGCTCACGTGATTTCTTCAAAGAGATGACTGACGTGGCTCTAATTTTCCCATACCAAAGATTATCAAGTCATTTCAGGTGGAGTTATTTTAGGAAACCCCTATCAGTTCATCCCGATTGTCATTAATAAGTGTAGCAGTCGATTCGAAAAGTTATACACTCTCATCATGGCAATATGCCAAGGAAGTTCTTTCCAGCTTACACTCCAATTTCTTCAGCTTTTTTGGATCATTTGATAATCCATCACTGAAATGAAGGGGTTTCCCTGATTATTCAAATACAAATTTCCAGCCTAATAACTGAAACATCAGAAGTGGTGATAGTGATCATTACAGATAATAAAGAGTACAAATATGAAACAGTAGTATCGCTAATTATCCAAGAGGATGTAAAATCAGGATTAATATAAACACTTTTCTATCGAAATTGCAGATGACTTCACTAAGCGTGAAGCTGTCCAGAAACTTCCAAAAAGTTTTTTCGCAAACAAATTAGAACATACTTTGTGTCCTTCAAAGTGAGATTTTGAAATGATTGATCTTGAGATTTATATACACTATTTCACTATAATCTTGAAATGAGTAAGATTATACAAAAAACTGGACATGAATACAAAATGTAAATATTTTAAGAAAAACTCAAAACACTGGTGTATAACATATGAGAAAACAGACTAAACAATCTACATCTATCTGGTTTGAACTTATGCTACTCTGGAACTAGCATATAATTTTGGATTCCTAATGGGTGCTGTCGTGACCCAGACGAAAAGCTACCCGCCGTTCTCTTGGTCACTGGTTCGGAAGTAAACCACGCCAAAACTTCACAATACGTAATTTATTCCGTAAGGAAACACCAAAATACAATGTTCTTGTCTAACTGACATGGAGTGGCATATATTTCTATCTTCACTGTACTGAGTGTTTCCGAAATAAAAATTGATATAACGTGAACTTGTTAAAAATGAAAATATTCAAAATTACTCCCATCTGACGAACGTTATGATAATCATGGTGACTCACAAATGAGAAGGGACACACTATTAAATAATATAAGAACATCAATTAGATCTAAATCTGATAGGTAACTCAGATTCACGACCACTACGCGTAAAAACTTTTGATTCGGGTGCTCTGCTTTTGATATCAGACACTCCCGCACTATTATCGGTAAACTCATTTTCATGAGAATCTTTTTCTGGGGTCGATCCTAATGAATTTTCGTTGGTTCGTCTATCTGGCACCTTCTTCATACTGGGAAGAGTGATTCCATCATCGCATGTGTTAACATAAACACACTCCAATGGGTGAATTATCTGCAGAGGTATCAGTAACTGTCCTCTTGCGGTTTCAGCTCGTACCAAACGTACTCGTTGGACATTACCAGGTATCAGCTCAACAACTCGTCCAAGCGGCCAATCCATACGTTTATCGTTATCGTTTTCAATAAGAACTATATCACCGACTGAAACTGGCTTCAGAGGCATACTTTCCTTCTGCGTCATTTTCAGTTGAGCTAAATATTCATTGCGAAATCTTCCACGCATGTCTTCTCTCAATTTTTGTTTATGACGTATTCTACGACAGAGAGACTCACTGTCGACGGTGTCACAATCACGCATTCCATATTCTGCTTGATCCCGTGAAAACATTGAGGGGGTCAAAGCAACCAAGTCTCTTGGATCACTTGATATATAAGTGAGAGGGCAAGAATTTATTATTGACTCACATTCGCATATTAGAGTCAAGAGTTCTTCATAACATAGCGAGGCACGACCTAAAACTCTACGCAAAAGTCCTTTCAAAATACCGATAGGTCGATCACAAAATCCGCCCCACCACGCAGCCGTAGGGGGATTAACAGGCTATTCAATCCTCTGCACTGTACTATGTTCGGTAATTGTCTCCCAATTCAGTTTACTTAACGCAGAGTTTTTTCCGTTATCGCGACAAATCGTCGAAGAGTCTGTATAAAATTCGGTGTAGACAGTGAAATAGAGAGTTCTAGATGCGCAGCGCGATACACGACACATGTGAACAAACAAACCCAAACTTTTTTCCCAGTCTTTAGGAATAACGGTCCAGCAAAATCCACTCCAGTGACTTCGAATGCCACGGCGTCACGAACTCGATCCACTGGTAGATGTGGTGTGTTTTCATCTAAATGTTTGTCTTTTACAAATGACACATTTTGATATTACCGACCGAATAGAACGACGTCCACCTGATATCCAATATGTTTGCCTGAGTAAATTCTGTAGTACCTGGGTGCCTATAAGACATGAGTTTTCATGGAATTTCAAAATTAGCTCATTTACAACCGGATGTTTGCCTGGCAAAACAATAGGAAAGCAAAAGTCTATAATATCGTTCCGTCTGGAGATTGGAGATCTCAATCGAATGAGTGCAGTTTCATCACGAAAGGCGTTCAAACTACTTATATTCTTTTCATTTTCGTTCTGAAATGTTTCATGCTGAACAACTTTGAAAATAAATACTTTGGCTTGATCGTTTTCTTCAACAGTCAAATGGCCTTGAATCTTTTCATTTCCATATCTTGTGTTCCATATAAATCGAAATACCCATGTTATTGTCCTCACAGCTTTTTCATATTTTGAAAAACGTGAAGAATTCTAATCATCAGAACTCAAATTGAGCAAAGTTGTGACTGACATTTCCTTCCCTTCCTTTTCAATTTCCTCTTCATTACATTCCATAACTTCTCGTGGCCATGAACAGAGTTCAGCATAGCCATTTAGGCCCCTCCCACCATCTGGATTCAAGTAATTGTTCAGCTGAACAACCACGCGAAGGTAGATCGGCTGGGTTTAGGAAGCCTGGTAGATGTCTCCATGTCTTAATCGATGTCAACGTGCGAATTTCCGCAACTCGATTCCAAACAAAGGTATCCCATTCTTCAGTTCGACGAATCCATGAAACCACAGACAATGAGTCACTCCAGAAGAAACAGTCGATATCTCTGCTGAAATTTCCTTGAACCGAAGCATACAACCTAGCACCGATCGTTGCAGGCATCAACTCCAATCGCGGTATGGATAGAATCTTCACTGGTGCTACTCTTGTTCTAGCAGCGACTTAAAATATAGATACTTGGCCTTGTTGTGCTACCCTCAAAAGAATAACGGTAGAATAGGCTTTTTTGCTTGCATCTCAAAATGTATGTATGCTCCAATTATCGGCCTCATCTGATCTGACATGCATCCATCTGGGAATCTTTATCTCCAGTAGATATGGAAGCTCCTCAGCCCACTTACAAAAATTATTGGCAATATTTTCCCCCACGGGTATATCTCATGCCAGTTTTTTCTCCCATAGTTGTTGAAGTAATAATTTTGGACCAACCGAAACTGGACAAGTAAACCCAATAGGATCAAAAATACGCTGAGCCATAGGAAGTATGAGCCTTTTCGTAATAATCTCATCTTGAATACTATCGATACCTTTGAGACATTCTCCATTGATATTTAATGTGTCTCTACTTTTATTCCATTCAGGACCAAGTACAGGAACAAGTGATGTATCATTTCGAGTGTTCTGTGTGAACTCCCACCCTCGTAAATCAAATTTAGCCTCGGCCATAATGAGACTTGCCTCTTTAATGAATTTACTGGGAGTTTTTCCATCAGGAACACTCGTTACACAATTTTCCACATAAAAACTTCTGGCTTGTTTCTCAATAGTATCAATGGGATATAAGACATCAAGCCACGTACATTCACTTCGAATCTTTGATATATGATACTCGATTGTAGCACCAAGCAAAAATGGACTACTGTTCACGCCAAATACAACTCTTCTGTGACGATAAATTGTTTCATTTCCATTTTGATCAATCCACAAAAATCGTAGAAAATGTCTATCTGCTTCATGAACACTTATCTAAAGAAAGGCTTTTCGAATATCCGATACGACACCAATTTTTTGTTGCCGAAACCTGAGCAAAATAGTAGGTATCAGTTTTATTGAGTTCAAGCCTTTTTCTAGACAGTGGTTTAGTGCGGGTTTATCGTTTTCATGTGATGAAGCGTCGAATACTGGTCTTTTTTCTGTCGTTGAAAAACTTCCTTTGATCACCGGCCTGTGAGGTGAATAATGAACAGGGTAGACAACCTCAGATTCGGTGACCTGTTCAATAATTTCCTCTTGAAGCCACTCCTTGAAGACTTGATCATAAGATGCGATAAGCTGTGCACTCTTCAGTTTCTTCAAAGTGGATTCAAGCCTTTTTTTCGCCAGAGAATAATTATCCGAAAGTGGAGGATTCATCCAGCCATGGCAACCTGACCTTGTAACGACCCCCGTAATCAACCGTGATCGTTTTCAGGAAGAGTTATTTTGCTTCATTTGGCAGATCTTGACGCAATTTTCTTCCGAACGGCTCTTCAATCCCTAATACGTCTAATTCCCATAGTTTGGTAATGGTAGTATCTTTCACAAAGAGTGAGTGAACTGTCAAAGTCGTACTGAAGTTTGGCAGATCTGATGGAATGTTTCCCACAAGTGTCCATCCCAACAAAGTCTCAACTGCTACTAAACCACATGCCAGAATATGCCTGCGCCCTTATACAACTTTCCAGCGACATCAGCACCAATTAAAATTTCAATTGGATCTGAACCTAGAGTATCATGTGGATCAATATGCAATGTTTTCAATTCTTCCATCATGCACCATAAAATTTGGAAGGTATTTCATTACATATCTTCGGCTGTTCTAGAGCCCCGATTATACATGAATAGTCCTCCTGTGTTAATTTCATATCATAACAATTATGTTGCTGTTCTGAAGTTTGTGTACCCCCAAATGAGCAGTGTCTAATACATTCTGTCCGTTTGGGTACATATCCCATTTGAAGTACAGTCGATTTCCAAACGTAAGAACGTTGCGAACCACTATCGATGAGTACACGTACTTCGCGAGTTCGATCTCCGGAACTGATTTTTACACGAAGTGTTTGCAAAAATACATGTCTGCTGGTGTGATTCGCCAGTACTTGATTTTCAGTTTTTGTTCCCTCTTTTTCTCTACTTCCAGAAAATTGATCGGCAGGAGTTATTTTATTCGAAGGTAAATCAGCACACATTAAAGTTACGTGAGATTTGCCGCATATAAGACATTTCAGACGACTACGACACCTCCTAGATATTTGGCAACGTCGCATTTTATCAAGCCTGCCGCGGTAGATAATGTCGCAATAGGTTTTGAATTATATTTTTTGTGAATATCATTCGTAGAAACATTATTTGAACAAAGTCCGAACCCTTCAGATGCTAAAGAAATGCGTTGCTCGTTTTCAATTTCATTTTTTCAAAAACCTCATAAGACCCTTCTGGTAAACAAGATTCAATCAATGGATATAGTATTGCTGTACATTCCGCCAAAGTTATTCCTTAAGTTTCAAGTGCCCGCAACTGTGTTTCAATTCTGTCATATAGAGTGGAGAGATCCGATTTTATTTGTGACACAGCATTATTCAAAATGAGTTTCAGTAACTCTCTGACATAGACTTCAATTTGTAAATCGACCCTGCCAAAACGAGATTTGAGGCTTTGAATGATTTTTTCATAATTTTCATTCATGGCAGGATAACTTTTTACCAATTGTCTTGCTCTACTACAAGGAACTGTGGCTTGAATCAAATATTCAATTCTATCAGTTGTTACAATGTCAGGATCCTCGTGAATTTTACTAAATTGAGCCCAAAATGAAAGCCATTCTCGAATATATCCACTGAATTTTTTGAATTCAATAGTAGGAAGTTTAAAGTTACGCTTACCTGTCTGATATCTTGTAGATAGTTGTTGAGACTGAAGTACTGACCTGACTTCTTCGTCATGAGCTCCCTTCTTGAAACGTAGTTTCATCGTAGTGAATCTTACCCTATAGACATCTCTAGACTCCATTTCGAGTTCCAGATCCTCCCCGCTCGCATCTTGCGCTAGGAGGGATTCATAAACTTCGCTTTTATATACAACTAGAGCCTCATGTTTCTGCTGTAAAATCTCCCAAGCTACCTGAATCTGTTGCATGTCCTCGACTTCGGCTGTAATCAGTTGATCCAACTAATTTGCCTTCTTCGTGAAGGCGGAACGAAGTACGGACCTATGCTTTTTAGTTTGCTCCATCTCGCGCTCCCTCACAATGACAAACTTGGTCAAGACCACGCTGATGTGTATTTGAAACCTTCTCACACTAAATCACCGTAAAAGTTTGTCTAAATATAAAACACGAGATGTCCGTGAAAACTCCCGAAAACAATACGGTCGCCAAAAAATGTCGTGACCCAGACGAAAAGCTACCCGCCGTTCTCTTGGTCACTGGTTCGGAAGTAAACTACGCCAAAACTTCACAATACGTAATTTATTCCGTAAGGAAACGCCCAAATACAATATTTTCGGAAGTATGTACAATACTAATATTCTTGTCTGACATATATTTCTATCTTCTCTGTACTGAGTGTTTCTAAAATAAAAATTGATACAGAGATAACGTGAACTTGTTAAAAATGAAAATATTCAAAATTACTGTGTGTCTCTGACAGGTGCGTTGTCGTTTTTTGACTGTATTATTGTTCGCTTGCTCACCAGATTTGTGCGATTTTCAATTCAGGACCGGTGAATTGGAAAAGTTTGTATATAAATGTATATGAAAGTAGAGTGATGCTTACCATTGCAGAAATAACAAGTGATTTTGACATAAACCCATTGAATGGGCGTGGAGAACTTTAAACAATTTATGCTTTACTCATTTTGTTCGACAATAATATATTTTTATGGAGCCATTTAATTATTAAATTGAATGATCTCGTTCACAATATGAACAAATAATAGATGTATTCGTAGAATTGTTCGATCTATTTTTCAAATGTGGTACTGAATGCTTTCCTCTAAAATGAAAAAAAGTTGTTTTGAGCACTTCTTGAACATTGTGGTTGCTACACCAAACCTTCGATCCGTTAGAAATCGATTGCGTTGAGCGCATTACATCTCCGTTGAACAGAAGTACGCAGATCCTCGAAAGCGGGTAATTTATCAGCGGCTATGGGATTCTCAAATTCAAAACGCGTGATAATTTTATGTTCCAAATGCGAAAAGTTAATATAACAGAAACTCCCATTTTCAACGAAAGACCCATATTTTCAAGAGCGGCGAGATTTTCTGTGACTGTGTCCAATAAAAGTCTAATCTCCCTAATATTTCTCCTCGAATTCTTTATACTCGCTGCATTATCATTTTATTGTAAATGGGCGGAAGATATGGGACGTTTGTTATTGTAACGATTCTCATATGCATTATCATAACTGGATGTAGACATAGGCGTTGTCTGAGAAGATACTCGGAGTGAAGATGCTTCCTTCAATAAATTCAATCATGAAATTTTTCTATATTTGAGTGAGTAGCGTTATTGTGGGTTACACTTTCGAACATATCTAAAGAGTGTTGGGAAGATTTTAAATCACATGCAAACCTTGGTATCCCAATCTTCGGAAGTTAAACATTATTGGCGGTTGGAGATACATTAGCTCCAACTCCTGCACCGGCGACACTGTGAGTAATAACTGTTTTCTGGTTTTGTTTAAGAGAGACAGTTTTGACATAAGAACAATCAACATCAAAAATCGTACTGCCTCATAACCAGTAATGTCCTTGGCCTTTTCAGCAAATTCCTTGCTTTTATTTTCCTGATATTTACTCACTTTTCTGAGAGCTTCAGCTTGCTTGAGAGAGAAGCCAAGGCGGCAGGAAGCAACGTATTCACTGGAACGTGCATATATCATATTTTCCCAAACTCAAAAGATAATGAATACGATACTATACTCTCTGCAACCGTAGAAAGCGATATAACTGACCACTTAATAATAGCATTGCAAATTGTCTTTCTAAATAATAATATCAAAATAAAAAAACATCAAAATAATAAAACAATTCAATGAAGAAAAATTCAAACAAAAAATCAAAGAAGCAAACTGGTCTGACGTACTCACTAACGGAGATCAGGATACAGCAAAATCCAAATTTATTGACATTATACAAGATGCTCTCAAATCCTCGGAGAAGAGCAGAAGAATAAACAGCAATAATAATAGAAAAAAAGAATGGATAACAAACTCGCTAGTCAAATGCATCAACCAAAAGAACAAACTATACAAAAACCTAAAACAAGACCCAGACAATGACTTACTAAAATATGAATATAACAATTATAAGAATGAACTCAAAAAACAAATAGAAAATTTTAGTAATTCACTTGAAAAGATTTTCGCAGATGGAGAGATTCAGAGAAAAACTAAATGTTTTCATTGACTTCCCTCTCGATGGAGTAGATATGAATATTTATGCAGTAGATAACGCAGCTCCGTGTCGCTACAACTTGTATGCTGTATCCAACCATATTGGAACAACTTTTAACGGACACTACACGGCTTACTGTAGGCACCCTTATGCGGGCACTTGGCACGAGTACAATGACTCGAGAGTATCACCGCTATCACCAAAAAATATCGTGAGTGGAGAAGCATACGTCCTCTTCTATGATCAAGAGGACACCAAATCACAGTTTTAAATAGAACATTTTACTTATTTACATTATTTATTTTATATTCATCTTTACCTTAATAAAATAGAAAATGCTAAAATTCATTACTATAAAACTAGACTGACAAAATGTAGAAACTCAAAGGACACATCAATGAACTACCTACTAAAAATGATAGCTCAATATACCAAATGAACGTGGAAGGCAACATTATTGAAAATCCTGAGAATATTGTAGAACATTTCTATACTTTTTTCGTAAATATCGGAAAAGAATTGTCAAAAGACATCATATTAGACAAAAACTACCAAGAAAAGAAAATCATAAACCAGAATACAATTTTTTTGTTTCCAGCTGAAGAAACAGGAGTCATAAATACAATACTGAGCCTGAAAAATAACAAATCTCCAGGCCTGGTGGCATAAAAGCAGAATTAATGAACCACAAATCAAAAAGCCTCTGACGCACATTATAAATGAATCACTGAGAACGGGTCAGTTTCCCACCATATTCAAAAATACAACAGTCATACCTATATTCAAGGATGGAGAAAATATGGAAAGAACAAATTACCGACCAATTGCAGTGACACCTAGCTCCAGCAAAATTATAGAAAAAATCATGAAGAATAGGTTAACTAACTTTCTGAAAAAATATCAAATCATTTCAAACTCACAGTTTGGATTCCAAGAAGGAAAATCGACACAAGATGCCATTCTACACCTAACCAAAAAAATATACAAAGCAGTCGACAATAAAAAACCACGTATTGGAGTATTCCTGGACTTGACGAAGGCTTTTGATACCGTCAACCACCAGATACTAATAGAAACTCTCGAAAGCATAGGAGTGAGAGGTACTGCACAATCACTCTTCAAATCGTACCTAACAAACAGAACCTAACAAGTGAAAATACAAGACTCACACAGCAGCAAAAAAATTGTAGAATGTGGGGTCCCACAAGGAACAGTGTTGGGACCAGTGCTGTTCACGATATACCTGAACAACCTATTCATGGTGCAATCTGGAGGAAAAATTATCAGTTTTGCTGATGACACGGTAATCTTATACGAAGAAGAATCATGGGAGCAATTGAAAAACAAGGTAGAATTAGATCTCCCTCTCATCAAAAGATGGCTTGATAATAAATTACAGAACAGAAAACTTTCTACGTGCCTTTCTGCAGCTATAGGTCACAACTTCCTAACTTCAATACAATTAGCATCCAAGATAATTCACAAATAAACTGTTCGAACTCTATGAAATATTTAGGGATAAAAATAGACAGCCACCTGAAATGGGACCACCAAACCAACTTTCTCCTCAAGAAACTAAGATGCGTGGTGTACAAGATAAAACAACTCACAAAAATACTAGAAGAAAACCAATTGAGAACTTTATACTATACACTTTTCGAACCCATTTGAAATATGGAATCATGGGATGGGGAGCTGGAATGAACGTACACCTAAGCAAAATTGAAAAAGTACAGAAACGAATAATAAAAATAATATATAAAAAATCGCCACGTTATCCTACTGAACTCCTACATCAAGAAACAAAAATAATGGACATGAAACAATTATATTTTATGAGCCTAGCAATACATCAGTTTGTAAATAAGCATGAATTAATTAGGAAAAACCACCAGCAAAATACCAGAGGTCAAAACCTGTATCAAATTCCGTTTGTTCACAAATCAATATGCCAGAGGACTTACAGTTATCTAGGACCAAAGGTCTTTAATGTATTACCAGAGAATCTGAGCGAAGAGAAACAATTGAAAAAATTCAAAACACAATTAAAAAAACATATCATCGAAAATCCTAGGCGAAAAATTCATGAAGTAATCGATACATAAAACAAAAATATTCCCATATCTCATACAAAAATTTTTATTTATACATTTATATATCTTTATACTATACATTTTAGAAGCATATTCTATAATTTAGAATTATAACTCATACGTTATGAACAACACAATATGATTACCAGAGAATCTGAGAAAAGAGAAACAAATGAAAAAATTCAAAACACAAATAAAAAATATATCATCGAAAATCCTGGGCGAAAAATTAATTAAGTAATCAACACATAAAAAAAAAATATATTCCCATATCTCATACAAAAAATTTTTATTTATACATTTATATATCTTTATACTAAACATTTTAGGAGCATATTCTATAATTTACAATTATAACTCATACGTTATGACAACACAATAATGATTACCTACATCTACATAAAGACTTTTTACATATATATTTTAATATTTTGATATATCAATATTTGAACATGTTAACTTCTCTACATTTTAACACCTTCACCTACATCTATTTTCCATATTCTATATTATTAGACCTTAAATAAGTAAGTGAACATAGCATAGTGAATATAATTTATTGATAATTTCTTAAAAATCTGATGAATATTATTATTATTATCATTGTCGTACTGAAATTCTTGAGTGCTTGTGCTAATTCCTTTTTTTCATTATTTTCTTTATTTATTGTTATATTTGTAATAGCTATATATTATACATATTGAATGAATGTAAGTATATCCATGTTTGAATACGTCCACAAACAAGCGGTGAAAACTGCTTCGTGGTATATTCCTTATTCACAACCATGCTGTAAGAGATACTGTCCAAGTATTGTCCATCTTATTGTGAATAAAATTATTATTATTATTATTATTATCATTAGAACAGTCATCAAAAGTGTTCAAAATGTAACCGAAAATTCGTGAAAGGTGTAAAATGTTGTTGTATGTGTCAAATAGTTCTACAGTATAAATGTGCTAACTTGGAAGAAAATGCTGATGTGGGTGATTCCAAGTGTGAACAATATGACATACCTGAATCGGACTTTTTCGGTGCCATCACTAGCCCCGGCAAGTAACAGTGACCGGTGATGTTTATACAGTGACCGGCAGAAAGTACGCATCATATGGGAAATTCTTTTATTAATAAATTTTGACACATACCGATATGTGCAATCGCTTCTGCATCAGGAGAAACCTCAAAAGATGTTGTACAGTGCCGCTCATCTTTTCATGTTTGGCGGGAAATTTAAAGAGTATGTCCCAAAACACACTTATTTGAGGAAATATCGAGAAATGTTATTCGAAAAAAATGTCCAGAACGACAATTCATAGCTATGGACATATTTAAAAAAAAAACTGGGATAAATAAATAAAAACAAATTTTTTGCCATAAAAAAATACATTGCTGGCAGAGAAACTCATTAGTAAAGCCAACAGTAATATTTTGAATGATATTTTGTGAAGATTCGCAAGCTATTTCTATTTTATTCGGATATAATTTGAAATCTCTGAATTTGCTGCTTCATAAGAGGTCACTGAAATATCTCCAGGACATTATAATTCCGATACTGTTCATTATCAATGTCCTTGTATCTATACAATTTTAATTTGAATTTTGGTGACCGCTTGGGAACACCGCGTGTCGTTGCCATATATTTAATAAATACTCCACTTGTGTCTGGCCGAATGACGAAATGTCCAAGCCAAAAAAAAATTGAATTTTCCATTCGAACAAAAAATAAATTTATTTTTGGCAAATTGTTGGAATTATACATACCTTCAATTAACTTATAATGCTAATATGTTATTAAGAATTGTCAAACGATTCAGTAGTATTATTATATATCGTCTTTCTTGTATGGTTTTTTCATTGTGAGAGATATTTTACAATTTGCTGTGCGTTAACAATGATGCCCCAAGAAAAGCTAAGTGTGCAAGAAAAAATTGAGCTCCTCTTAATATATGGCGAGCGTTTTCATAGTTCCAGAGAAGCAGCAGATATATTAAATGCTAGATCCAAACGAGAATATCCATGAATCTCATGTATATCGCGTATTTCAAACGAATTTGAAGCTACAGAGAGTGTAGAAAATCGTTACAAAATTCCACATAGTAAGCCTGTCACTTATCAAGGAGGTTCCTTTAATGTTTTGTTATTGGCCACAGAAAAGCCACAGATAGCGCTATCGGAGAGGCAGGAACAAACTGGTATATCTGAAAAATTCATAAGAAGAATTTTGAAGAATAATAAATTTCGTGCATACAACCAAAATTCACCCACAGCTTACGCGATAGAGATTTCGATGCCTGCTTAGATTTATCATTTTGGTTCCAAAGCATGATTGAATAATGCCAAAATTTTCCTATAAAATTTGTATCTACTGATGAGGCGACTTTTACATCAAACAGTACTGTCAGTTCCCAGAACTGTAGATGGTGGGCTGATGAGAACCCCCAAATTGGACGATAGCGGCGAAAAGTCAATTTTCCTTCAGAAGTAATGTTTGGTAAGGCATATTACATACGCAGATCGTTGAACCTTACTTTTTTAGAGGAAACTTTAATTCACGAAATTATTTAAAATTTTCAAATAACAATTTTTTTTTATTTCCCACATGGATTACCGCTGCAGAGAATATTTTTTCTATAATTGATAGTATTCCTGAAGTCAAAGCGTGGCGTAACGAACACTTCTCATAAATAGATAGGACAATATTCAGAAAACCCGTGGCCTGCAAGATCCTCAGATTTGACGCTCTTGGATTTTTTCATCACGGGGGTACTTCGAAAGTGAGGTTTATAAACATCGGCCATTTCATTCTTTCATTTAGAGAAGAAGTAATACGACAATGTCTTGATAATATTACACAACGAATGCTGCGAAATGTGTCCAGAGAAATGAAATCTCGAACAACTACAGGCATGTATTGAACGTCAGGGTAGATATGTCGAATAATGGACAATTACAAAGTTTCGAGTATGTATTAAATTGTTTGGTTTATAATTATTTCAGCCTCCAATTTCATTAAAATGTGTTTGAAAAACAGAAGTTGAAAATTTGTTCTTGTTATATCACAAATTAAATAAATTTTTTGTTCTGATAAAAAATTCAAATCAAATTGTGTAGGTACATAGTCTATTATTGATGATAAACAGTATCAAGATTATAATGTCCTGAAGATATTTCAGTAACCTCTTATGAAGCAGATGAACACATGGCAAATTCACAGATTTCAAATTTTATTCGAATAAAATAGAAATAGCTCGCAAATCTTCACAAAATATCATTTGAAATATTACTGTTTGCTTTACTAATGAGTTTTTTGTCAGAAATGTATTTTTCAAATTATTTTTTTTATGACAAAAAAATTATTTTTACTTTTTTATCTCAGATTTTTTTCAGAACTTGTACATAGCTATAAATTGTCATTTTGAACAACTCTTCCGGATAAGATTTATCGATATTTCTTCAAATTAGTGTGTTTTGATACAATTTTTTTTAATTTTTGAAATTTTCTGCCAAACACGAAAAAACGAACAGCACACAACGTCTTTTAGGGTTCCTTTCGATGCAGAAGCGATTGCACGTATCGATATTTGTCAAAATTTTCTCTATGATGCGTACTCTGCCGGTCACTGTATATATAATAAAACAGAAAGATTGCTTGATCAATGAACTACAAGATAAAATAAGAATATTAAATTCACAAATAGAACTGCTGAATAAAATCAATTCTGTCAGCCGTATTGAAAAGAATTCCATTCTCAACATTAAAATCAGTGCCAACAACAAAAAACAAACGGATGAGGTTTCCGAAAAGATCCTACCTACTCGAAAGAAAAACATAGGGAATTCCATCAACAATCGGGCCGAAACAAAACCACGTGCGATGACTAGAGTTCCACAGCAATTCTACAGTGTTGCCAGTTCATCTCAAACATACATACATACACCGAAAATTATTTCAAGTGCCTCCAATGAAGTGAGCACCAAATCAGCTATGGAAAAATATATTAATATCAATAAAGAAGAAGAATCGAAAACCGTACATCCGAGAAGGAAGCCGCGAAGAAATACTACAGTTGAAATTAATACAGACGACAAGATTAAAGGTGTCCCCAAATAGGTATGGTCTCTTGCATGTTTGTAGAGTGGCGCCTGTAACAACACAGCAAGATTCGATAGATCAACTAAAGAAGCATTTTCCTGAAGTAATGTGTGAGTTATTAATTTCTCTACACCCTACCATATATTCCTCATTTATAGTAGGACTATACGATAGGAACTTTTAAACTGTGATGAATCCGGACTTATGGCCGAATGGTTCATATACTAGTCGTTTTTTACAACATCGCCTGAAAACAAACTCAATACACCGCTAATCAGCCCTTTTATTTTGCTACTAAATGTAAATACTTTTAATTTCGACAAAGTTGATCATTTTTCAACTGAATGTCATTGTTACAGTAGTTTGTAATTTTAATGCCTAACAGAAATAGGAGTTAAGCTAGATATGTTACGGAATATTGTTATTCCTGGATTTAACTCAGGATCCCAGTATTGTTGACCAAATGAACTGAAGGGAGGTGTTGCCATTTGGAGGAAACAACAAATTGATGTAGCTGAAATTGATTTAAACAAATATTGCATAGAACAGGATATTGAAATATGTGCTGTCTCATAGGAAATCAAAAAACGTAAAAACATTATTGTAAATTGCTATAGATCTCCTTCTGGAAATGTGGATATATTTTTCAGTCAAAAGAAACTTGTAATTGATTACATATTCGAGCCGAGTGTACATTCCACAGTTTGTAGTGATTATAATTTCGATATGTACAGTAACTCAAATTTTAATGTACTATGTTCTCTCATGTCTTGTCTTTATATTATGGGCCAATGGTGGGATGGCCCACAAGAGGTACCAATGATAGTAGCACCATTAGCACACATACTTGTTTTGTTTTTGATAATGAAATATCAGACCATCGTACTTTCTTACTGGAACCTACAAGTAACACTCATAAAAAAGCAGTCAACCAGTAAAGTTAAAAGATTGGTTTCAGAAAAATATATGAATAATTTTCAAAAAACACCGCAGACAGAAAATTGGACTAGCATCTATCAGGTGAATTGTTTTGAGGAAGCATTTGAGGGAAATTCAAGAATTATTGTCAAAAGCCCCAGAAAGTAGTATTGGATTACGAAATATTTCAGCCTACAACCTCAAGTACGATTCATAATAATCGTGTTTTCAATTGTAATATTTTGTATTATTCTAAAAGGATTTTTGTTTGATATCTTTGTGATATTTCAATCAGGATAAAGTGTAAAATAGATTTTGTGCAGGCACATTGGCTTGAAAATATTGCATTAAGGTTTTTCGCCTGAAAAAACAGCTTTCATGCATTTTTATTGTTATTTGCCCCAAAATCTGCGGGTCGATATTTAACAGGGTGATGGTTTGGTAGATATGACGTCATAAAAAACGTTCGCTGTTTACTTGATATTTCCAAACATAAACCCCACTAATTGTGGTCCGTTACTACCAATGAATTGGTGTATTCTACGGATTAGAGACTATGTTATGTAATACAGCCGGATCTTACGTTGGTATAAATTATTCAGAGCACACAAATCTGGACCTCATCTCAACCGCTATTGTTGTGGATCTCGTTTTGATACCATTTCAACAGAAAACTCAGGGTTGGGGCTTTCAGTTCAAACGCCTCTTTGGGATGGAACCAGCACTGTTTTGCTGAAATTTAACATTTAGTCCCTCCTTTGCGCACCAGCTCCTGATTATATTAGGGCTGTCTTCAGAGAAGTCCGGTTGGGCCCAATTCTAGCAGGTATATTTACTCATGGTAAATATTGAAATATAGGTTGAAACTGAATTTAATACAACATTGTTGGGATAGGCATTCAGGTACTCAGGTGATAAATTAGGGGATAGGTACTCAGGTAATTAATTAGGGGGTGGGTATTTCAGCTATTTTTCGTATTGGTAATATAAGGTGTAACCCATCGTTATTGAGTTCAGTTGCTATTCAAATTTGTTAGTTATTTAGTTCCCTTGTTTAAAGTGTTGTAAGTGAGAATAGGTTAGAATAAATAATAGTTTAAAAAAACTAAAAAACACGCTTTTATAGAAAACCAGACTAAAAAATAGAAAATAAGAGGAACATGTATTTTATTTAAAAAAAAGCGTGGGGTGCATGGTATTACCTCGTCCAACAATTACCTGTGATCTGAGACATTTCTCACTCTACTGCCCTAGGTAGTAGTAGTAGTAGACTTTATTTTAGGAATCCTAATATACAATATATAGTTATAAACATAAATATATAGATAGTTATAAACATAAATATATAGTTAAGCGTAAACATATAAATAATTAATATAAATAAATATATTTTTTTTCACAATACATCAATCATGTATTTTGATTTTATATAATCTAGTAATAACTTTTTGAATACTTTTAAGGAACTTACATTTTTGATCTCATCAGGTATCTTATTAGAGCTATCTAGGCCTTTGAAGAACAATGAATTCATTCCACTCTTGTAGTTGGTTCGGGATATATAAAATGTATTACATGTTCTTGTATTGTATGAATGAAGATCACTATTTTTGACTAAATATCTGCTAACATAGGTTGGTTGTATCCCACTTGTAATTTTGAAAATAAAAATCATGCTCAAGTAATATAGTCTCTTTTGTACTGGCTCCCATTGTAGGGTATTCAACATAAATTCAAAAGGGGTATATTGGTTACATCTTAAAATAATTCTCATTTCTCTATTTTGTAATTTCTACAATTGTCCCATTTGATTTTGGTTGAATAGATACATCAGTGTAGCACAGTAGTCAAAGTGAGGTCTTATTATGCAATTGTAACATGTTAATCTAGCAAAAGTTGATAGAGATTTTGCGATTCTGGAGAAAAAATACATTTTCTTACATATCTTCCTAATGGTATATTCGGCATGCTTATTTGAAGTTAACTGATGGTCTATTATAAATCCTAGATACTTAATTTCATTTACAATTGTGAGCTGGCTATTACATATGCTGATATCAATAGAGTTAATATCAATCATTCTTTGGTTCGAATTTGATGCAACAATCATTGCCTTAGATTCATTGATATTCAGTTTCACTTTATTCACCTGTAGATATATTTTGATATTTTTTAAAGATATATTGATATTTTGTACAGCTTCTTCTGAATCACAGTTTTTTGTATATACAAGGGTATCATCTGCAAATAGATTTAAATGGTGCAAACCAGGTACATATTTTATATCATTTAGATAAATGATGAAAAGTAATGGTCCCAAAACATTGCCTTGTGGTACGCCTATCTCGTTTATAATTTGCTCTGAGATTATGTCACAGGTTTTAGTTCTTTGGCTGCTATGCTCAAGATAGCTATCTAACCAGTTTAAAGCTTTTCCATTCACACCATAGTACTTCAGCTCATTGATTAAAGTTTTACTGTTGATTGTTTCAAAGACACGTTTGAAATCTAGTTTGAAATCTAGAGGTAATGTACTATATAATTATTGATACCATGCACCCCACGCTTTTTTGAAATAAAATACATCTTTTTCTTATTTTAAATTTTTTTAGTCTGGTTTTCTATAAAAGCGTGTTTTTTTATTTTTCTAAACTATTATTTATTTCCTACTTTTTAGTGTGTTTTTTTTATAAAAGCGTGTTTTTTTAGTTTTTTTTAAACTATTTTTATTAAAATGCAATAATCTTATCAAATCAGGTAATCATAATCTCCGACCCGAAAAACCCCCACATACCAATTTGGAATAGAATCAGACCATAATCACAAAACTCTGCCGCCATTTTGAAGCCGCCATCTTGAATTTCTCAATTTTTACAAAAAATCCTAATATTCGACCCCAAAAACCCCCACATACCAATTTTGAATAGAATCAGACCATAATCACGAAACTCGGCCGCCATTTTGAAGCCGCCATCTTGAATTTATAAATTTTCACAAAAGAATCATAATATGCGACCACGAAAACCCTCAGATACCAATTTTGAAGTGAATCGGACCATAATCATGAAACTCGTACGCAATATTGAAGCCGCCATTTTGTTTTGTTTTCTACATAATTTTTTTTTAATACATTGTCACCGGAATTATGTACATCTGCCAAATTTCTGATCATTCGGACGTCTGGAAGTGGGTCAAAATCGCGCCCAAAGGAGTCGGTTACAAACAAACAAGCAAACAAACGTACAAGTGAAGCTAATATAAAGCGTGTAGAAATGAAATGTACGCTGATTGCAAGTGAAGAAGGAAAATCGCTGTTACTGATTAACAGGTGAAAATTTTGCTTCCAAAAAGAGGTGGATAAGTACATGCAAAAAATCTTTTTGCAAAGCCTTTGGAACATACTTATGAAAAAAAAACAAAATCATCTCTTAAGTGTCCAACTTCTGTCTGACTCCGACGGACAAGCTGATGTGGATGACCCTATGGAGAAACCTATGAAGATGATACGTCAAGAATTATATGAATCAGATTTCGAATCAGTAACAACACATGACATCACCAGAGCAAGAACATCGATTTTGTGTGAACTTCTCAAAAACGTCCTAGAGTTTTAAGGAGTGGTAGAAGCCAACGAGGTTGAGACAAACCAAAATGAACATTTTATTTTGTTAAATGACATAGTCAATCATATATTTTCAATGAGCACTATATAAAATTTCAACCAGTGTTAGATTGGTATGTTGATTTCCAAAATTTTGTACACATTTTTACAATCCACGGTTCAAAGAATGGCCATACATTCATAGTACCTACAAATTATTCTTTAATTTAAAAAAAATTTTTCGTGCCCAAATGCCACACTTTTATCCACGAAACATTTCTGAAGTTTTTGAATATGCTCTTCATCCTGCTATTACGCATTTATTTCCTCTCTCTAAAATAAAAGGATGCCAGGCATGGTATAGGAAAAAAAACAGCTTGGTTTGTCATCCGAATATAAAGAACAAAATAGAGCATCAGAAATAACTAAATATTTGACATATATTTTGGGTTACCATTTTTAGCCCCAGAGGATGAAATTGATTGTTCTTGATTTTGCCTCATTTTTACCAAACATAGAGCTAGTTATTAAGTTTTCAGATTATTTAGTCGATAATCACATTGATGAAAATTCCTCGTGTCCAGCCATTTGTCGGCTGTACATTCGACATCCATTCAGCACACAACTAATGCTTGCGAGTATTTTCATAACCAATTCAATTCATCTTTTTATTGAGCCACCCAAATATTCACCAATCCATGAAAGTGTGATTACATTTTCAACTGGAAACCTACGTTAAAATAACCAATGTTACCAGCGTTACAGAAGTATAAAACCAAAAAAACTGAATTGAAAAGGCAGTTTATTGATGCAAAGTTCAGGAACTACGAGAAAATAAGATAGACATATTAGAAATTGTTAAAACGATATCATATTGTTTTAAAGCTGAAACTGTCCTATTGATGTGCACCATCCTGCTCTAGAATTTTCTATCCCATCCAGTCTGAACACATTCAAAACGAATACAACGAAAACCTTCAACTTTGGGAAAGCAAATTTTCCTCAATTGTATGACATGTAGACCAGGGCTGAAGCTTTTGAAAATGGTAAAAAGTGAAAAAAAAATAATAGTAGGATGAAACCCATTGAGAAAGAGAGAGAATATAACAAAAATGAAGGCAAAACTAATTTACGGGCGATCTGAGGTCGAGAAGTGGAAGGGTGTGAGTTTTCAAGGGTGAAAAACGGTTAATCTCGATTTTCGGCAAAACTACGAGTTCTATGTGAAAAAATTAAATTGTTAAGTTGTAGGTAATAAAAAGATCTACAACTTTTGTATCCACACTTTTTACACATAACCCCAAAATTTATGTAAAAAATTCAAATAACCAAGTTTTTGATTTTTTATTTTTATATTTTCCACGAAATTGGGTGAAAACTTACCTTTTCATGTCCCAAACACACTGTAATTTTTTTGATTTAAAATATTCATTTTATCACCTTATTTTGACTTAATATCGAAAAAGCACCCAAATTTTCAATCAAAAATTCTCCCGTCGAAATATCAGCTTTTTTAAAAAGCTCGGTGGGGTTTTTGTTTGTTGGGATCTCTACTTTCTGATGGTATGAAAAAAAAATACATTACTATGGTAAATGTTCTCAGAAAATGCAAAGAAACGTTAAGTTAATATTTAATAAGACATCTACAATATTTTGAGAAAGTTGTAGAATCTTTAAATTATATGCATAGATACCTATTCATTGCTATTTTGAGATAACTTATATACCTGAGTGACCTACGGAGAATGTTAGCCCATCAAAAGGTATTTCATAGAAAAGTGGGAAAGGGGGTGGGAGGGTCTGGGCTACTACCTGTTATTTCTTTGCATTTTCTGAGAACATTTGACACTGTAATGTGTATTTTTTTCATACCATCAGGCAGTAGAGATTTCAACGAACAAAAAGCCCATTGACTTTTTTAAAAAAGCTGATATTTTGACGGAAGAATTTTCGATAGAAAATTAGGGTGCTTTTTCGATATTAATTCAAAATAAGGTGGAAAAATAAATATTTTGAATCAAAAAATTTACAGTGTGTTTGGGACATAAAAAGGTAAGTTTTCACCGAATTTCGTGAATAATTCTTTTTTTGTAAAAGATAAAAATAAAAAACCAAAAACTTGGTTATTTGAGTTTTGTACATAAATTTTGAGGTTATGTGAAAAACGTTGTAGATCTTTTCATTACCTACAACTCTGCCATTCAATTTTTTTCCATAGGACTTGTAGTTCTGCCGGAAATCGAAATAAACCGTTTTTTACCCTTAAAAACTCACCCCCTTCCACTTCTCGACCTCAGATCGCCCGTAAATTATTTTCCCTTTCATTTTTGTTATATTCTCCTTCTTCTCTGATGGGTTTTATCCTACTATATTTTTTTTTGGTTTAAAAAATCATCGACCCTGGTCTAATGCTCTTAATACGGATTGGACTTTTATGAAAGATAATGATAACGTGGATATAGCTTGACAATCTTTTGAATAATATTCGAACAAAATGTGTTTCCAAAACAGTTGGTTAGAAATTTTCCCACCCATCTTGGTTTACCGGCGATATTATAAGTAAATTGAAAGCAAAGGACAAGTATTTACGCAATTATAAATCAACGAATAACACTGAATTTTTCGAATTTTACAAAAATCTTCGCAGAGATATAAAGGAAAATATCGCCATAGCACACTATATTCGAACAGCGAAGAAAGATCTAAGAGAGGATCCCTCCAAATTTTGGGCTTATCTGAATACAATTAGGAGCAGCTAAGCTATTCCTGATTCTCTAAACTATGAAAATAGTAGTTTGTCTGATCCCCAACGTATAGTCGATGATTTCGCCACCTACTTTGAATCTGCTTTCATCAAATCATCCAATTATCGACAATCTGAAAGCACTGATAATTTCAACATACCAACTTTGTCCATTCCTAAAATAACTGAAGATGATGTGCAGGAGTCTTTGAAAGAATGTAAACCAAAAATGACAGCGGGACCTGATGGTATTACATCATTCCTCCTGAAAGACTGTACTGTCATTTCTGCTTAATCTTTATCCATCATTTTCAATCTAGCCCTGACATCACTTTGTTTTCTGGATGTCTGGAAATATGGTAAAATATGTCCTGTTCTCAAAAAGGGGGACAAATATATGATTGAAAATTACGGACCAATCGTTATACTATGCAACTTCAGTAAACTCTTCGAAATAGTCTTATATATATGAACATGTGAGATGTCAGATTGTCGATAATCAGCATGGATTTGTTAAGAGTCGTTCGACCACAAGTAATCTCACAGGAGCTTTGGATATGTCTTCCCAGGTTGATGTCATTTATACAGCTATTTCATAGGCTTTCGACAGGCTTGACCATGGTATACTTCTCAAAAAACTGAGTTCGGTTGGTTTGACTGACAACCTTACACTCTTTTTGGATTCTTGTCTAACCGAAAGACGTTCGAAAGTTCAGTACCGCGGATTTAAATCTGCCGAAATAATCGCCACCTCTGGTGTTCCTCAGGGATCTGTATTAGGTCCCTTGCTATTCATTATTTTTTTTCATTGGTGCCCCATTTTACCCATTTAAAGCACGCCTCAGCGTGTTTAAATCGAACTTTAAAAAACGCGCGTTTTTTAAAGTTACCATGGCAACAACAACAAATCGAGAAACGTGAAGTCTAAATGACAAATTTTTTATTATTGATCTGACAGGAGTACCTTGTAACGTCAAATAAATATTACTAACAAATGCAGAACTTTATTCAAACATTATATAACAATTATATTTATAAATGAAAATTGAAAGTACAATTGGTGTTATTTGATATATTAATATTTCGATTTTGTAAATCGAGGAAATGGAATTCAAATTAATACTGTTAACATTCTCAGAACGCAATGAGGTTGAACGAATTGCAAATGAATACCTGTTTTTATCATTTCCATGACAACGAAAGGTATACTGATGTCACATCACGAATTCAACCATTTTGCATTATTAGTTTTTATTTCTATTTTTTGTAGTAATGCGCCGTCGTGCTCGAAAAATCGCCCGTGTTTAAAAGCCCTTTTTATCCACTTATACTTTAATATACTATTTATAAATGACATTTGCCTTGGTTTAGACTCTGAAATTCCACTATATGCATATGATTGTGAGTTATTTCGTCAGATTTTCAATGTAAACGACTGCAGCTACCTACAAAAAGTTCTCCAAAAATTGAAATTATGGTGTGAAGCGAACTCACATACAAAAATGTAATTTTGTATCCTTTAGTCGCAAAAAATCACCCACTGAATATCCTTATACAATAAATGGAAACATCTTGCAAAAACTGGCAGAACTCAAAGATCTGGGGGTCATCTTTGACGAAAAATTCACATTCACTCATCCCATAAATACAATTGTTTCAAATGGCTTCAAAATCCTCGGTTTCATCATTAGAAAATCCAAATGGTTTTCTGACATCAACACTTACTTACACCTTTCCAATGCGCTTGTGAGATCAAGGTTTGAGTATTGCTATGTCGTGTGGAATCCTTGTTACGACATACACGTCATAAATTTAGAGAATATTCAGACACTCTTGAAATACATCAGTTTTGAGTGTGATGGATTCTATCCAAACCGAGGTATGCCGCATGAAGTGCTACTTTTGGGATTCCAGGTTCACTCTCTAGACAATCGTCGTAAATACCTAGGTAAATAATTTTTGCAAAAGGTTATATTCAGTAGTAATATCCCTAGGATATTGATAATAGACGAGATCATTCAATGACAATCGAAAGTTCGTTCCTTGGTTACTGTGACCAGTAATTTTCAGCAATTGTTATTCTTCCACACCACTTTTTGCCAATTCGCTAACAGCAGTTGATCTATTCGGGTGATTTGTTATCTTTTTGTCCTTTACATTCAAGCCAATTGCCTCAGCAGCAGATTCAGTCCATCCATTCATCCTATTTCTTCCAAAATGTACATTATCGTACCATTTGTCAGTTCAATTTTTCGTGTGTCGATTTGGTGTTAAGAACAGTCGTGGTGGGGTTATATTGTCGCCTCATTTTGAAATCAGTTTATGAAAAAGACGTACAGGGCAGCTTTGTCTTTCACTATTGGAAACCAACCATTTACTACTTGTTCAGCTTTTAGAACCACCTTGGCACGTTTTACTGAACACCGGATTGTATTCAATGCGATTTGTTGGAGAGTCATCGGTATTTTTATCGATTTGAAAAAATCCACCAGACAAGCAACTGCCTCTCCTCCCCGCCACGCTAATTCTACAGCAGCAATGTGGTAAAATTCACGCATAAGACCTTCAGGAGTATTTTCATTCCATAGCAATATTATTTTCTTAAATTCAGATAAATTCATCGAAACTAAACTGGACTTACGTTTACATGGATCTGCTTGTAGTTTCTTCCTGATTGCATCGCGGGCATCTTGGGCTGGTTTAAGTACTATATTGTTAAACGGGTCAATCATAATATTATAGTCATTATAGTACTTTTCTTGCAGAAGTTTGCACGAAACGTTCCACATTAAATTCGGTCCCGTTTTTCTTTCTCATATTGACCGCCCAATCTTTTAGTATCAACGCCAATTCTTCTAAGCTTCTATGTTCATTCAATTCATATTCTCGTTCGCAAAAAGAATCCATAAATATTTCCCAAATATATTTGTGACGGTAGGTTTTATTTCTCGGAATTTTTTCATTGATTAGCGCATTTATACTTTGAACATTCGCATTGCCAAAACGTGATATTTTGAAATTTATTTGGAATGAAGTTGTCAAACTCAATCGTGTTGTCATACCCAACTAACATTATAGGAAAATTATACCAAGCAGTGGGGTAAAACGGCTTCGAAAAGTCCGAATTTACCCATTTCCGACCAAATATTTTACCTTCAAGTACTAACGAACTCCAAAGTTATAATTGGAGTTATAAAAACCATAATTGAGAGCACCAAATCTTCTTCAAAAACCAAAAACTTAATAGGCGTAGTGCGTAGTATGAAATTACTTGTTATGGACTTCAAATATACCTTCACAGCCTCATGGGTTAATAGAGTTATTTACTAGGTTAAATTTCACCTAAAGGTAACCAGCAAAGTGTGTTCAAAATACTTGAAACTCTCAGGAAAAACCTTCTGGTGAATATTTACCTAATTATAACCTCATGTGTGTTCATATAGTCAGGGAATTGACAAGTCAGTAAACAGGTCTACTATATACTCTTCATTACCTATTTTGGCACCAATTAAGTTGAAGGAGTTGCCTGGACATTTCTTGACCTAGTTTATACCTACTGCTCTACAATGAGAGCGAGATTACCACAATATTTGTCTAATCAGACTAAATGTCTACAACGAAGTCAAAGTTACCTGAAATAAAATCCTCAAAGTAACTTAATCTATCATCAGATATTGAAGGCCAAGTCGATTCAGATGAGGATGACATGATACAATTTACTTCCTTAAATTTTTTTATTGTGCCCCAAATTTTAGAAATCTATGAAATGCCGAGCAAAAATTCGAATAGAATTTGTAAACCATACAGGTATACCACCAACTATTATCGATTAGCTGCCAGAATGAGAACAAATGAAAATATAATCCGAAACCATCCTATTCTTTCCGATGTCCAGAGATCAGAGCCATCATCTTCCACTCAGTCATCATCAACTGCAGAAATTATTGTAGAGTGTGAAATTGCTTTTACTGATGATGATACCGGGGAAAATTATGGATCAGAGGACGATGAGTTCAATGGGAATAAGGCACAAAGCTTGGAAGATAACCTCTCATTGTTAGAGGAGCTCAGACACTGGGCCTTGTCGCATAAAGTCTCCATACAAGCAGTTGGTGACCTACTAAAAATATTAATAATGCATGGAAAATCTGAATTACCAAAAGATGGTAGAACACTCTCCTTTCTGTTCCCACTTATGTGATACATAGGAATATTCAACTATGGGTGTTGCTCCACGTCTTTTTATGACGGCAACTATTTCAAAACACTCATCCATCATTGAAATAAAAACATGAAAGCGTTAACCTTAAACTTTGGTTAGGTCTCAGGTCATGTCGGTAAGAGATACTGAACAATGAATGGGCTGCGTTCAGAAAGCTTCGTCTGTCGCCAGCGGTAAACTACCACCGCGACGTTTTCAATGATGCAGCGACAAAATGGAATTCAATGAAGTTCATCCTTTTGAAGTAAATGGATGAAAAAATGGTATTGAATACGCAAAAAAAGCAAATCAAATAGAAAATTTATTTTAACAAAAATAAGAGATTGATGTGTTGAAATGATGAGTTTCCATGGCTTCGAAAATTTCAAAACCAATCATTGTGGCTTCCGTAAAAGTCAAAATCAAGCAAATTATAAGTGGTCGATTCTTTAATGGTATTTACAGTCGGCTGATAAATTGTATATTTCCGGGTACCGCATGCGGAACGCAGAAATGTCAAATCAAAATTATTCAGCCAATCACAACACACCATTTTATATTCAAAATGTTATGATTGGCTATTTCTCTTCGGAAAGAGATTCCCTCATTAGACCATAACATTAATCATGGTTTCTATTCTGGGAAGATGTGCACTGAAATATGAATATCGCGTACTATTATCAACATTACTGATGGATTTGATATTTAATTTCTGGATAAACACTCATTACAGGGTTTTCTAGACTATATCCATTTCTCTGAGTAGCTATAGGTTACTTACTTGGCTTTACCATTAACATTAGCAAAACATATTGATTTTTTCACCCCGTATTGACATTTAAGTGTTTCTGCACAGAACATAGAATAAGTAAAATATAAATTTATTATCCACGATTCGCAATCCATTCATAGAACGAAACGTATAGACATGCATGAAAAAACATCCAATAACATATATTGTATTTCATCACGTGACCACAATGTGAAAGGGTCTGAAATCCCAAGATAAGGAAAATCGACTTCAAAGTCAGGAATAAAGGTTACTTTCGACTTTGAACAAAGTCTATGTGTTCTCATAGTCAAAATTTTAAGGAATTTCGACATATGGAACCTACGCCATATTTTTCGGTTTGAACCGTTTCCGCCATTGTAAAAATAATACATAATTTTCTCGAATCGACCACATTTTAATGATTGGTAGTCAAAAAATAGGTGAATATGATATGTATACACATACTTCATCTATAAAATCAGTTTTTGAAGTGATTGATGGAAAAAGTTGTGAAAGTAGACATAAATTAATGGTTTTTTTCATACAAATTCAATAATTTGATGGGCCCACTTGTTTTAGACGAGTAAAAATCGACATTTTTCACAGAAAAGTTTGTATTGCAAATAAAATCACAACTAGGTGTGGATGCGAAACCATCACTTATTGCATTATCTGCTATACGTTTATTGACAGTTTTTTCTTCATACGCCATGTTCATGTCAACTTCAACGCTTTCACGAATAAGCATGTAGGTTAAGATACACAATATACAGTAAACTTTTATCATCTTCTTCTAACCTGCCATGGTTTGTTGTTTGTTTCATTACAGTATTTATAACCGAACTAGGTAAAAATGACTAAATTTTTATCATCAGTCGACTAGTCTGGAGGCAATTTTACCTATTTATGCCTTCAACTTATAAGGAAAAATGTCTTAATTTCCCAAATTTCGACTTCTGCATTACTTCCATTTTTTTCCCCATAATGGTAAATTTAAGGTAATTATAACGTAATAATTACCTTCGCCAATTAGGGCGCTGACCTATTCGAAGGTCGAAATGACGTAAATTTTACCCATAATGTTTGTTGGGTAGTGATTGATAATTGCACTGAATGCAATTATTACTCATAATCTTCCTAGAGCATGCATTATTGCCGGAAATTTTTTGAGTACATGAATTTTTTTTTAATTATCACGAGTCGCGAAGCAACGAGGGATCATTTTCTCTAAAAATTCATGTACGAGACAAATTTTCCGCAATTAATTCAAGCACGTGGGTGATTTGGTAAGACAATTTTATACCGGAATTATATTTAAATAGAAAACAATAAGTAAATAATTATTTTGACGTTGTTCACAAATAAATAGAAGGCTGTGTGTGATGGGAGCTTTGGGGGAGATTTTTTTCTGATTTTCCCCGTTTCCTAGTAAAATAAAATATATAATATCAGATGAACTATTATGTAAAATTAATTGATTTCATACAATTTTTTTACTGGGTTTCAGGAAAATTTCAATATTGATTAAAAATGAAAGTGGATGTTCGAAATTGCAGGATATTTTTTTAAATATTTCCCGTGCCCTAGTAAAATAAAATTTATAATATCAGATACATTATTACATAAAAATAATTGATTTCATATAATTTTCTCACTAGGTTTCAGGGGAATGTCAATATTGACTACAAACAAAGGTGATATACAGCAAAAAATATATAACTATACCTATACATGTATACTTAAATATTTTTCATATTATTCTAGGTTTAACTCTAAGAAGAATCAATATTAGCGGTAATAATTTGTTTTTCAAATAATTCAGGAAATCGGGATATTTTATTTTTTATTCTGAATAGAATGTTGTTGGCGTATGTTGCCGGTTAAAAAAATATTTTGTAAAGTTAGCCATGGATTTGACATTCACTACTCCTGTCAATCAATATTTCATTTGTGGCATCATAAGTTCCTCATAACATTGTATACAATCATAAGTTAGTAAAAAAGTGATAATGAAATGAACTTTCAATCGTATGAATTGTGTTCCTTTTACAAAGAATCACAGCACATTAAAATGTACCATAAAAATGTAAAATATCTAACATACCTAGTGGAAGGATCTGGATTAAATCCTAAGCAAGAAAACTCATTTACAGAGATTGGCAACATTCTGCGTGATATTGTTCCTTCTTTTGGACAAAAATCTAATACTCAAAGATATAAACTGGTGTCTCAGTATTATTTTTATTTTATGAAACACAGGCATATTGGTAAAAGAACACCGGTTCTGTGTTTTATTCACCACTTAGGAAAGAGGAGCTAGAAGGGGAATTTTTGAAGAATTTAAAATTAATTAATGATATTATAGAATGTACACCTCAATAAATAGTTGCAATATTTCCAACTTATAAAGTAAGTAAATAAGAAATATTGTCAATATTATTTCAATATTATTTTTGTCTAATTATATGATAGCTGTCATGTGCCGAGAAATGTCCACTTATTAGTTTTACGTCTACATGCTAATGTGGATGAAAAATTTTCAGAAAGTTTGCTGGTTACCATAGTAACGATGTCGAAATAAAGCATTTGATTGGTTGAAAATGACTGGTACAAAATTCTCAGTGTAATGTTGACATGATTTGGTGAAATTGTTCCATATGACACAAAATGACAGGATTTGAATGGCTGTTAGAACTGCTAAAAAAATTCTCTATAATTACTTTCACATATACATTTGCATGTTCCCAGGCTCCCTGTACGTAATAGTAATACATTTTACCTCCCCAATCCTCAAACAAATGTGTTTACACGCTCTCCTCTGTACAAAATATGCTTTGATCACTTGTCAATCCAGAATAACGCAGATATTTTCAACTGCAAGCCAACTGACATCAAAATAGCTATCTTGCAATCATAATGATTCTTACTGAACATATAATATTGTTTCATATTTGTGGTGATGTGTATGAATTTTTTTCTGACTGAAATTCTTTCAGTTCATACACATCATTGCTCTTATTATTTACTTTTTATGGAATAAATTGTCTTATTTCATGTACTCTAGGATTATCTCTGTATATGTCTTACATTAGGTTAACTCTGTTTAACCTTTCCTGATTGTATATTTCCCATTCTGTAATGGCCTCGGCTGTTGAATGGTGTACCAAAAATAAATAATGTAATTTTTTCCATTTATGTTTCATGTAAATATATTTTTGGATTTTTGGGTTGGTTTTTAGTTTTGAATCAGTTAGTACTGATTCATAGGTTATAAAAAATTCAATAAAGTTTTGAATTTGTATAGGGGATTTTTTTGTACTCCTACATACGTCCCTATATTTTGTTAGCAATTTGAAAGGTTGACAACAAGGCCAAATGTTCAATTTCAAACATATATTCTTCGGGACCCAATTCAGCCCACACCTTTTTGAAAGCAGGTAAGGGGATATGGTTTGGGACCCAACTCGGATACGTCCGTCTTGCATGCGATTGGATACTATCCCGTCATGTTTGCCCCTAATAGTGACGACCAGGTCATCGACGTAACCTTGAGTCGTAATTCCAGATTTATGTAGCTTCACTATCAGATTATTCACGGTCAGTGACCACAGCAAAGGTAATAGAACTTCATTGAGTAGATTGACCTATTTTATTTACCGACAAAATCAAAAAGGAGGAGGTTTTCTAGTCGACGCGTATATTTTTTATTTTTTATTTTTTTTTGTGTATGATCACGCATAACTTTTCACAGACCAGTTCTATTCTGATTTTTTTTTTCATTGGATAGGGTGTACTTTGAAGTTGGTCCCGTTTGGATTTGAACGGAAAAATACATCCCTAAGGGTAGCAAAATTGAGGATATTGATCGTTCACCTTCTGAATTTTGGACCGTTAACCGATTCTATCAGGCATAACTTTGTAGTGGATCTTCCGATTCGGATAATTCTTTTTCAATTAGATAGGATATACCTCATAGTTGATCATATTTGAATTGATGAGATAATCCACCCCTATGGGTAGAAAAGTAGGGGATGATTGATTTTTCACTTGAGAACATTGGCACACATATGTAGTTGACATTGACAGATCCTCCTACATCCGTCAATAATTGCATTATATGGAAGAATGGAATTATATACAAAGTGATGAAATCAACTAACCAGAACTTTCAGAAATAATTTATATCATACAACAATAAATAGTTGAAGTAGATAATCATATTATTTATTAGTGAATAGTTGAAGTTAGTAAGCTAGGAGTAAGTATTTTGGAAGTAATCAAAAATTGATTAGATAGTAATCAGTAGACTTCATCCACAAAAATTGAAAAAGTTTAACTGAAAAACTTTTTAACAAAAAATTAAACCGACGAAAAAATCAATTGAAAAGCAAAAAAAAAAATAAACATTCCACCGGCACACAAAAAAAAAAGTTGTCTGTGCACCGGGCGCCACCTATCTACGGGCTTGTTTTTCGACCCGCTGAACACGAATTTCAAGTCAGTTTAGGCCGTCCGGGCTTCAATTTCCAGTAAATTGCAAAAAACCCCAAAAATAGCGAAAATTCAATATTTTGACAAGATAAAAAATTCTGATTCTGCAATAAATTTGGCCCATAGTCCCCTCAAACATTCATAAAACTGCAGAAAACCGATAAAATAGCAGAAAATTGCTGCTGAAAAAATGGTTTTTTTTTTTTAAACACAATTAAATAAATTTCTTGTATTTTTTATTTCTAAAATACAAGATTAAGATCCAAGAATGTACACAAATTGAATTTTTAACGGTTTTTCGAGGGTATTGTACTGTTTCATTCTCAAATGATCTACGATGTGGATACCTCTTTTTCCACCTTTTCCTTTATTTAGTAAAAAATTGTCATCGTGTTGGAATTTCAACTTCTTCGAAGTGCAGACTTCATTTCATTGCATGATCGCTTGTACTTGCAACCAGGGCACCTCCTCGGGGTGACGGTGGGCAACAGAACCATCTGGCAGAGTCCCTGGGTTAACGGCGTGTGTGCCGTCATGGCAGGTAAAAGTGATGAGTACTTTACGATGCAGGGATTCGGAAACCCAGTATCGGCGTCTGGTCAGGGTGAGAAAGCAGGCCCGCAGGCGTCGTCATCCAGCGACTGCAACTCTTCAGTAGTGGAAAACTTGGCTACTGGAGAGTATACTATTACAAGAAGCAATTCCCATCTATGCAATAAGAGTCCTGATCAATTTTGTTACGTTTGTGGGGAGTTTCAGCCGGTAAAAAACCGCAGAACGTTTTCAGATAGATTAAAACAAAATCCCAATTTTTGATGATTTTTTACAATTTTTTTAGATTTAAAACGGTTTATGATTGAAGTACGATCGAAATTAGTATTTAACAGATCAAAATACATGAAAATTATGCTTGCATTGAATCTCAAATTTTTTTTTCTTGCCAAAACATCGAATTTTCGCTATTTTTTGGGGTTTTTTGCAATTTACTCGAAATTGAAGCCCGGACGGCTAAACTGACTTTAAATTCGTGTTCAGCGGGTCGAAAAACATGCCCGTAGATAGGTGGCGCCCGGTGCACAGACAACTTTTTTTTTTTTGTGTGTTGGTGTTCTTAGTCTAAATGATAATTGAGCTCCTAAACTAATGTAAGTAACTGATTTTGAGTCGGCGCCAAACAAACAATTATCGAAGATCATTATCTATGAAAGAAGTCATCAAAACGCAGCCGTGCATCTCGCTGCCATCATTTTACCCTTCACCTAATTCAATTGCTAGTTTGTTTGGCACCGACTCAAAATCAGTTACTTACATTAGTTTAGGAGCTCAATTATCATTTAGACTAAGAAGATTTATTTAATTTTTTGCTTTTCGGTTGATTTTTTCGTCGGTTTAATTTTTTCTTAAAAAGTTTTCATTTTTTACTTTTCAGTTCCGTATTTCGTCGGTTCAATTTTTTGTTAAAAAGTTTTTATTTTTCAATTTTTTGTAGCTAAAATCTACTAATTACTACCTACTTGTTCTTTGATTACTTCCAAAATACTCACTTACCCACATTACTTCAACTATTACCAGTTAAATAATATGATTATCTACTTTTACTATTTATTGTAATATAAATTAATTTCGTTGTTCTGGTTGGTTTATTTCATTACTTTGTATATCATTCCATCCTCTCATAAAATATACTGATTTTGACGGAACAAGAATAATGTCAGTAGCGATCTGTCATTGTCAACTACGTATATGTGTGCTAATGTTCAGTAGTGAAAAATCAATATCCCCTATTTTTCTACCCGTAAGGGTGGCAAATTTCTTTCGAAATCCAGATATAAGGTATACCCTATCTATTTAAAAAAGAATCATCTAAATCGAAGAACCCAGTACAAAGTTATGCCTGATAGAATCGGTTAACGGACCAGAATTCAGAGGGTGAGTGATCAATATCCTTCATTTCGCTACCCTTAGGGGTGGATTTCATCTTTTAAATTAAAATAGGACCAAAGTCCACCCTATCCACTGAAAAAAAGATCATCGGAATCGGACGCCTCAGTAAAAAGTTATGCGTGATCATACATAAAAAAATATAATGGAAAAACATAAAACATACGGGTCGAATAGAGAACCTCCTCCTTTTTGGTTTCGTCGGATAAAAAAAATTAAATCGACGAAAAAATCAACTGAAAATCAAAAAATAAAATAAAATTTGTTAGTATTAATGATAATTGAGCTCCTAAACTAATGCGAGTACCCAATTTTGAGTCGGCGCCAAAAAAACCAGCAATTGAATTAGGTAAAGCGTAAAATGATGGCAGCGAGATGCACAGCGGCGTTTTGATTACTTCTTCAAAGTAATATAATGATTTTCGATAAGTGTTTGTTTGGCGCCGACGCAAAATTAGTTACTCACATTAGTTTAGGAGCACAATTAACATTAAGACTAAGAAGGTTTTTTTTATTTTCTGCTTTTCAGTTGATTTTTTCGTCGGTTTAATTTTTTGTTAATCAATATGTGAGTAGTATTGAATCGATGTGAACAAAAGTAAGTTTTTATGATAGGAAAACTTTGTTATCGATTGCATGAATTGGAAATACTTTTCATTCGTATGCACATCATTATTTATGTAACTGAACCCTGCAATAGGCGATTTCCTCTCAGCTAGGATTGATTGGAATAATTGGGTTGCCAAGATATCACGTATAATATTGAAATCCCTTAGCATCATCGTGAATATATTAAGTTACCTATTTTGTGTGAACCTGGACCATATTCCAGGTTACCATCACATTCCCTTCGAGTATAAAATTGCATGAGAATATGTGCTTCATTATCCCATAGTAGGGAAATCCTGAAATTCATACCCAGTGGAGCATTTGAAAATGTCCCGATGCGAATTAATCAAAACTGAAACAAATATTAACAGTGGCTGATGCAGTCTATCCTTATTTCAAGAGAAATATTGTCTGACTAGCAACAGATTATGATGTCATCACTACTTCAAAAGAAGGATGTCACGCAAAGGCATATATTATATCGCTTTCGATTCATATCATCATATCGAACAAAACCACTAAAGCTTGAAAATAACGGGAACAGGAAGTAAATTTATTTTTATCGCTGACGTTTGGAAATGGGTTATTTCCTTCCCAAAGCTAGAAATGATGGTTATTAGATCATGAAACGTTTTCATTCTGGTAGATTATTGACGTATTTGTATGAACCATCTTGTAGTTGAAAGGTTGATATGGCTTTCATTCCAAAATGGTTGTTCTTATTCAGAAAATTAGAAGGATGATTCGAAAACGAAAGTAAACTAGACAAAAGAGTCTATAACCAGACATTATTGCCAAATATACAAGGTAAACTCTGGAAAATTTACAGGGTAGAGTGCATTTTTCAAACGGAATGCCATGTAGCTCATTTTTTTCAAGCAGTTCAGTGACGCTCCAATATTATTGACTATGTATTTTTTACCCTGAAATCATACAGGGCTAAAAATGATAATGTTTCAATTTGAAACTTTTTTGAATGAAATACCCCTTATATTTTTCGATCACGTGTTGTAGGATCAGGACACGAATATTTATTGTATGTACACCCCCAGTAAGCTATGAAAAGTAATATAATGATTTTCGATAAGTGTTTGTTTGGCGCCGACGCAAAATTAGTTACTCACATTAGTTTAGGAGCACAATTAACATTAAGACTAAGAAGGTTTTTTTTATTTTCTGCTTTTCAGTTGATTTTTTCGTCGGTTTAATTTTTTGTTAATCAATATGTGAGTAGTATTGAATCGATGTGAACAAAAGTAAGTTTTTATGATAGGAAAACTTTGTTATCGATTGCATGAATTGGAAATACTTTTCATTCGTATGCACATCATTATTTATGTAACTGAACCCTGCAATAGGCGATTTCCTCTCAGCTAGGATTGATTGGAATAATTGGGTTGCCAAGATATCACGTATAATATTGAAATCCCTTAGCATCATCGTGAATATATTAAGTTACCGTGTGAACCTGGACCATATTCCAGGTTACCATCACATTCCCTTCGAGTATAAAATTGCATGAGAATATGTGCTTCATTATCCCATAGTAGGGAAATCCTGAAATTCATACCCAGTGGAGCATTTGAAAATGTCCCGATGCGAATTAATCAAAACTGAAACAAATATTAACAGTGGCTGATGCAGTCTATCCTTATTTCAAGAGAAATATTGTCTGACTAGCAACAGATTATGATGTCATCACTACTTCAAAAGAAGGATGTCACGCAAAGGCATATATTATATCGCTTTCGATTCATATCATCATATCGAACAAAACCACTAAAGCTTGAAAATAACGGGAACAGGAAGTAAATTTATTTTTATCGCTGACGTTTGGAAATGGGTTATTTCCTTCCCAAAGCTAGAAATGATGGTTATTAGATCATGAAACGTTTTCATTCTGGTAGATTATTGACGTATTTGTATGAACCATCTTGTAGTTGAAAGGTTGATATGGCTTTCATTCCAAAATGGTTGTTCTTATTCAGAAAATTAGAAGGATGATTCGAAAACGAAAGTAAACTAGACAAAAGAGTCTATAACCAGACATTATTGCCAAATATACAAGGTAAACTCTGGAAAATTTACAGGGTAGAGTGCATTTTTCAAACGGAATGCCATGTAGCTCATTTTTTTCAAGCAGTTCAGTGACGCTCCAATATAATTGACTATGTATTTTTTACCCTGAAATCATACAGGGCTAAAAATGATAATGTTTCAATTTGAAACTTTTTTGAATGAAATACCCCTTATATTTTTCGATCACGTGTTGTAGGATCAGGACACGAATATTTATTGTATGTACACCCCCAGTAAGCTATGAAAATGACGACTATATTATGTTTGTTTGGTGACATTTCTTCAATAAAATAACTAAAATGGTTTGAGTGAGGAAGAAAAAGTTCCAATATATTGATAGATTTGTTTGACATCATGAACGGGATGTTCATAGAATCAGATGTGGAATAATCTTTGACAGAAAGATAAACGTTAGTCACTATCACTTCAAATATATTCTTGTTATACAGGAGTCAGAAGTACTTTGACAAACTTCAGAAGGTGATTCCTCACAATATTCTAATATGAATGGTCCGAATAAATATATGTCCGGAAAAGCTTCGTTGCCAAGATATGGGGTGTTGAAGTTTTTTTTTTTTTTTATAACTTCCGAAATACTGACCGTAATCAAATGAAAATAGGTATTGAGAAGTTTTTTGAGGTGATGAATTCGAACCTGATGTTATTATTGCTCTTAGTCGTAGGGAGCGCCACCTATACGTCTTTTTCAGTGAAAAACTCAATTTCCCTATCAAATCTACGTAAAAAAGCTACCCCTGTTACAAGTCGCTATAAGCAACCGTTTTCTAGATATTTGGACTTCAAAATTTCAAGTCGATTATTTGCATTATTCACAAGAATGCTTAGGAAATGAATTTGACGTTTAAGTAAGAAGTTTTGGTAATAACATATTATGATACTAGGAGATAATGTTAGTGGAATGAATAGAATCGATTAACGAGTTCTCGATAAAGGATTCAATATAATTGAACCAGAGAGGTAGATCTCAGGTGAAATCAACTATTTCTGGAATACGAGAACGTTGAGATATTCACCTGAATCTGCATTTCCATATAATATCAAGGATATTGAATGCAAATGTTCTTTCGATAAGCTCGATTAGTTATTTGATGTCGTGTTCACCTAATTGCATTCGAGTTTCATTTGTTCATCAGTAGAGGAATAGCCAGGTTCAAGAACTTGGCTGAGTGAGACATACGTAACAAACTATCATCGATCTTGTACACCTATAGGTACGCCGGAAAAGATAAACTTTAACTGGCGGTACCTAGTGACAGAAAGAAACACTCCGGAAATCTCCCACCTCGATAGGTTTCTGAATAAAAGATTCCTTCTCAGTAGGAGTGGCAAGCCCGTCTAGCATACAGAAAGAAACATTTGCATTCAATGTCCATTGATATTATATGGAAGTATGCATGGATTTTCAGGTGAATATCATTCAACGTTCTGCGTGGTATTTGCCAGGAAAGTAGTTGTTTTTCACCTGAGATCTACCTTTCTCTGGTTCAATTTTATATTGAATCCTTTATGTGAAGAAAACCGTTTAATTCGATTTTCTATTCATTCCACTTCACATGGCACTTATCTCACTATATGCTAGACGGGCTTGCCAATTCTACTGAGAAGGAATCTTTATTTAGAAACCTATCGAGGTGGGAGATTTCCGGAGTGTTTCTTTCTGTCACTAGGTACCGCCAGTTAAAGTTTATCTTTTCCGGCGTACCTATAGGTGTTACAAGATCGATGATGGTTTGTTTACGTTGTGTCTCACTTCAGCCAGAGTTCTTTGGACCTTTGGCTGGTTGACTACTCCGTACTGATGAGGGCCAAGAAGCCTGAAACCGGTATGCGGATTGTTAGGTGAACACGACATAAATTAAACATAATCGAGCTTATCAGAAAGAAACATTTGCATTCAATGTCCATTGATATTATATGGAAGTATGCATGGATTTTCAGGTGAATATCATTCAACGTTCTGCGTGGTATTTGCCAGGAAAGTGGTTGTTTTTTCACCTGAGATCTACCTTTCTCTGGTTCAATTTTATATTGAATCCTTTATGTGAAGAAAACCGTTTAATTCGATTTTTCTATTCATTCCACTTCACATGGCACTTATCTCTCACTATATGCTAGACGGGCTTGCCACTCCTACTGAGAAGAAATCTTTTATTTAGAAACCTATCGAGGTGGGAGATTTCCGGAGTGTTTCTTTGTCACTAGGTACCGCCAGTTAAAGTTTATCTTTTCTGGCGTACCTATAGGTGTTACAAGATCGATGATGGTTTGTTTACTTGTGGTCTCACTTCAGCCAGAGTTCTTTGACCTTTGGCTGGTTGACTACTCCGTACTGATGAGGGCCAAGAAGCCTGAAACCGGTATGCGGATTGTTAGGTGAACACGACATAAATTAAACATAATCGAGCTCATCAGAAAGAAACATTTGCATTCAATGTCCATTGATATTATATGGAAGCATGCATGGATTTTCAGGTGGATATCATTCAACGTTCTGCGTGGTATTTGCCAGGAAAGTAGTTGTTTTTTACCTGAGATCTACCTTTCTCTGGTTCAATTTTATATTGAATCCTTTATGTGAAGAAAACCGTTTAATTCGATTTTTCTATATTATGATACAGTTGAACGTTTTGTTGTTTTGTTAAAGTTTCTGTGATTTTTAAAACACTAATTTTGAAAAAATGGATTATTTAAACAATAATGCTCATTTAGTCGATATGCATTCCGTTTATGGCCTTGCGGATGGCAATTCGCCCGAAGCAAGACGTATTTACCAGGAGCGATTTCCCAATCGAGTACTGCTTCCAGCTCCAGCATTTACCAGTCCCCACCGTCGTTTGGCAGGTACAGGTAGCTTTAGGAGGGCAGCTGATATTATTGGAAGACCACGAGCAGTCCGAGCCCCAGATTTGGAAGAAGCTGTTTTGAATGCTCTCGAGGAGAATCCAGAAACAAGTACAAGAATAATTGCTGGAGCTCTAAATTCTACTCAGTCCACAGTTGGGAGAATAATCCACGATCAACAATTTTATCCATACCATATTCAAAGAATACAAGCTCCTTTGCCACGAGACTTTCTCCAACGCATTACTATGTGTCAGTGGTTTTTGAGAAAATTGTCTGGAAATCCTCAATTTTTGAGATATGTACTCTTCACGGACGAGGCAAACTTCTCCCGAAATGCCATGACAAACTTTCGTAACAACCATGTTTGGGCTCTGTGAAATCCGCATGCAGGTAGTGAAAGACATTATCAGTAACAATTTTCTGTAAATGTTTGGGCGGCAATAATTGATAATTACTTGATAGGTCCTTTCTTTCTTCCGTTCCGACTGAATGGCGCAACTTTTTAGAAAATGAATTGCCAGGACTACTTAAGAATGTACGATTAAAAACTCGTATCCGCATGTGATTTATGCATGATGGGGCTCCGGCCCATTTTGGCGTTGTAGCCAGGGAATTCCACAACACTGTCTATCCAAATCGATGGATCGGTAGGGGTGTAGAAGAACCTAACCAGGCGTGGGCACCAAGGTCTTCAGATGTCTCTAGTTTATAGAACTCCAGTAGCGAACTAAGAAGATCTAAGAAACCGAATAGTAGACGCCTGTGAAACAATAAGAAACACACTAATAATTTTTGAGCGGGTACGAGATTCAATGACTAGAAGACAGAATGCCTATATTTTTGCTGAAGGTGGACACTTTGAACAATTTATTTGAATACAATTCAGTTTCTTTCATTTCATTTTATTCTACATATTCAAAATTTCTTCAAATGAAATGTTGGTATTTCTTGCAATATTTATTAAAACAAATACAGATTTTGCACTCTTGATACACAAATAACTATTTCAAATGAGTAAAAATAAATAGAATAGGTGGCGCCCCTAAAAAAACCAAAACTACTTCCTCAAAAGTCAAATTCATTTCCTAAGCATTCTTGTGAAAAATGTAAGATAATGGTAATAACTTCAACACGCCTCGATTATCAAATAATCGTCTTGAAATTTTCAAGTCCAAATATCTAGGAAACGATTGCTTATAGCGACTTGTAACAATGGTAGCTTTTTTACGTAGATATGATGGAGAAATTGATTTGTTCTCTGAAAAATGTGCTAGAAGTACGCTCAGAAAAGTTATGAATTTTCAAAAAAAAAAAATACGTGTAGGTGGCGCTCCCTACAAGTAAGAGCAATAATAACATCAGGTTCGAATTCGACACCTCAAAAACCTCTCAGTCCCAATTTTCGTTCAATTCAGGTCAGTATTTCGAGAGTTATTTGAAAAAAAAGAAAATAAAAATAAAACTCCCTGAATCTTGGGAACGAAGCGTTTTCGGGAATATGTTTATTCGGACAATTCATATTAGAATATTGTGACGAATCATCTCCTGAAGTTTGTCAGAGTACTTCCGACTCACCCTGTATACAAAACAACAAAAAGCAGCAAAAAGTGTATGTGGGGTGTTGTATCCAAATTGTCCATCACCGTCAACGAAAACATTGAAAAATATTTACCAAAAGGTGAATCATACCTACAGTTTTGGTTGGAAAAGGCATGTAGTTCAAGAAAATCAGAAAGAACAGCTAGATATACTGCTTCATTTCGAAGGTAAGCCCAGCCATACTAATTCGCGAATAGACTTCTTCGAAACATTTTATAATTTTTTAGGAAATTCTGGATGTATTTAAGAAAATGAAGTCGATCAATTAGGTGGAAGTTTTCCCAAAGTCCAACGTGTTTTGGAAAAAAACAACGAGAGTCAGTTGTAATATCACAAGAGAGTGATAATAAAGTGAATGGAATTCGACAGATCTTCGAAAACTTGTTGCCAGGCGATAGACACGAGAGCCCAACGGGCTCGAGTGGCTATTGCCAAATGGCAACAAGTTTGAGAAAGAAATAGAGAATTATTTCCTACTTCATCTTACTCTCGTGTGGTATCCTATAGATCATTTTTTTATGTTAGGATCATAAACACATTTCCTCGCAAAATGATATAAAGTACCTCATTTCTTATTTTTCATTCTTGTGGCTCAGTGGTACTAGCGTTAGTCTTGTGTTCACTGTTTTCTCTCGGCTCGGGTTCGACTCCCGCAGCTGGCGGAAAAAATTTCTTGGTCCCAAGAGTGGTTTTGGATCCCACTATGAAAGGTAAGGCCACTGTGATCTTAACTCGTACAAGGTTTCATTAACTTCTGAGGGTTGGTTAAACAACTGAGAAAGCGGTTAAGAACAAAAAAATAAAATAAACACATTTCCTCGCACAATGATAAAAGTACTAAACCGGTTACGATTAATTTCTCACTTGAAATTGATGACAGACGTCAAATTAAAAATATACGGTGTCAGACAATGAAAACGAAATACCTCGAATTATTCCCGCGACAATTTTCGAAGTAGAATATTCCCACTATAATAATGTTTCGATTGGCCAAAACGTACATGAATAATTTGAATTGAAAGTTTTCATTGGTTTCTAAAAATGTTAAAAAATAATCAATGTAGCAAAAATATCAGCAGCACATGTAGACAATATCCCGAAAAAACGACAACAACAAGATGAAGAAGATCTTGGTATCACAAAAAGTTAAAAGAGGAAGGAAAAAAAGAAGTATGGCTCATAAAAAAACACAAAATAAAATCAAAAAGTTAAAAGGAAACCATCCCCCACGAGATCCTTGTGGTGACAAATGTCGCTACAAACGCAGAAACGGGTTTTCGGAAAAGTGGCGAAACCAATGTAACACCGAATTTTGGACCAAAAATTCCACAGAAAGACGAGACTTCATCGAGGTAAGTGCCACTGAGCTCCTGGTGAAGAGACGTCGGGGTGAATCGCAAACTGGAAATAATTTATTTCGATATTTTTTCAACGACAAAAAAGGCGCAAGAGTCGAAGTATGTTAAGTTTTTTCGTAAGTACTCTTGAGTTTTCTGAAGAAAATAACTCTCTATCAACGAAGTGTCAAGTTCATTAAAAAACTGAAAATTATGGAATGTGTTCTATTCATTTCATGGTGTTACAGTTTCCATAAAAACCTATCATTGAGGGTGGGCAATAAGATTATTCCTAGGGGCATACAGAACAAGACCGGTTGAAAGCCGTCACAGCGAATCCCGTGAACCTGCTCTATCCTTGTGAAGACAATACCTCAGCTTATCCTATGCTGTGAATATACTAGCTAACATGAACAACCCAGTGCATCAAAACGTTCATGCTCATCGATTCCAGATCATATATCAGAACAAACCACGAACCACTCCACCTTTCTATGAACGACTCAATAGATACAAACATGACATCAACATCACCTTTCCAAAAGTGAATCCTATGGATAAACCCAAGATCCCACCTTGGTTGATCGAAATTTCTCAGATCAATACAAATTTAGCATATTTTACCAAAAATGAAACTCGTTCCAAAATAATCCTCAATAACTTCAACCAAATATTATTCGAACATCAAGACTACATTCAAATTTACACGGATATATCGAAATCGGAAGATGGAGTATCAGAGGCAATTGTAGCACCTAACTCACATACTGGCTTCAGACTTCTGGAACAAAGTACACTATATACAGGAAAGACATATGGCATTCTTCAAGCGGTTTTGTATAGTGAAAAGCAAAGACTTACAACCTTGATCATCAGTGACTATTTGAGTGCAATCAACAGTCAACGATCAGTATATTCAGATAATCCACTCACTATAAGGCTGAAAGAAAAAATACACAAACTGACACAAGGGAACCAATTGGTAAAACTAATATGGGTCCCCTCACACATCGGAATTCCGGGAAATCAAAGCGCTGACAAGATAGAATCAGAACATAGAGACCTGGAAGCCCATGTAAAGAGAGCAGTCCAAAAACATTGGCAAAATGTATGGCAACAGAGTGGATCCAAATTAGCAGAAGTCGAGAAGTCAGTCATCCCTTGGAAGAACAACCCGAAACAACGGAGGGAACAGGTAATTTTATCACGTTTACGAATAGGGCATACCAAGTTCACGCATGAACACTTATTGAAAGGTTAGGAAATCGATTTATGTGATAGGTGCCAGGTTCAAGTGTCGGCCAAACATATACTAGTGGAATGTCTTAAGTTCTCAGGAAAAAGACAGGAACATGGTCTAGGCCAGACTATGGAACAAATACTGGGGTCAACTATAACATTAAAAGTGTTGTGTCCTTTTTAACAGATATTGATATCCTCAGTAAAATCTAGAAAATAATGTAGTGTAGAAATAACATGTCTATTACCGAATTGGACAAACATACCGTTACGTTGCTAATAACCCTGCGTGGTTGATGCAATAAATATTTTGAATTTAGGGTGTGCAAACATGATAACCACGATCATTAAAACTCCAACTCCAATACAGAGGGTTAGGGCTTTCCAAAACTGTGTATTACAGCGGCAAATTCTAAAATAGAAATGCCCTCAAACCATTAACAAAAAAATGAAAATCAATTATATCAACATTACCACAGAGTTGTGCATAAACAACAACTTTTACACATCAAAAGCTTTTCAAAGTATCAAAACTGCGATGCCGGGAAAGCAATTTGTTTTCCTTATTTCCTGTAAAATTTTGTTCTTTGGAGATGGGGCTTTCTCAGTTATGAGGGCAATATACTCCATCGAGTTTGAAAGAAGCTGCCGTGAAAGCCGAAAAAGGTTTGTAGCCGGAGAAAAGGGCCAAGATATAAAATATCTATACAGTGTACAGAGACTGGTGTACCCACAAAAAAGCCACCAATGTTAGATCTGAGAGAGTGCTGCTGGCGTACTTGGCCCAGACAGAGAAGTCTCCAAGTCTTTGTTCAACTCATTCTGTGTTGCGAACTACTTTTTGTCTCCGAGGCGAATTCTTTATTACATATCATTTTTCAGGTGGAAACAATGTCTATCTTTAAAAATGTCTCCTATCCGCTTTAATATCTCTCGTCCGGACTCGGAATAAAGTATGCTAATTTTCGTTCGTGAATACTTTCTCATAATCGCCCTCAAAATTTTTTGGAATGAATTCTCACGTCGATTCCGAGAGCAAGATGAAAATTAATGGATTTGCTAACGGAACGTCTGGATTTCGATTACAATAGGCTTAGTTGAAATATGAGCTCGGGAAGTAAGGCAAAGATATGAATTTCAATATTAAGGATGGAGCTCAAGATATACGACAGAAAAATCTGCATTGATTGTTCGTAAAAAAAACAGAGTGTTCATAAGAATCATCTGTAACTGAAAGATGAACTTTAGTCACTATCTTCCATAGATCAGGATAATCTCTTGGGAGGTATACATATTGGAAAGAAAAACATACCCAATTGAATATCTGGAAGGAAAATTTTTACGAAAATCGAAAAGTCTATGATACAAATAAAGTACTTTTTCTCACAGACAACAGCTATTGATCAGATTGATAAGTATTCCCTACTGGAAAACATTTTCCTTAGGCTCATTCATTTATATAAGTATACAAATTCACCCTTTCGTATGTTTAATAATTATAGTAATAATAATAACATAGTCTTTATTTCATGGATCATTTCATATTTTTATACATAGTCAAAATACAAAAACCAAAAATGAAACAGGCGTCAAAAAAACAAGATCACATTCAACCATGTGAGTAGGATTAGAGCTATGTGAATGTATGTAGGAAATATTCGTCAAGAAAGTAAGGTTCAAGGTCGATAAGTAATTTCTTTACTCCCTTTTTGAATATACTGATGCTATTCAGACTTTTTATATTGTTTGGTAGTTTATTGAAGAATTTTTTAGAGGCATATGATGGATGCTTTTCTGTACTAATCTGTGTACCGGAAAATTCACATTTATATTTCGTGTTGGATATTTATGACTGTGCCTATGTTCAGTAACATTTGTGTTCTTGAACAAATACAGAACACATTCATATATATACAAAGCATAAATTGTCATTGTGTTACTTCTTTTGAAAACACCTCTGCATGTTTCCCGAAATTTCATTTTAAACATAGCTCTAATCACTCTTTTTTGAATACAGAAAAGGTCATTAATGTTACTTTGACATCCCCAGAATATTATTCCAAATATAGCACAGGATTCAAAATTTGTATGGTATATAATTTTTAATGATTTTTCGTTAAGGTATTTGCTTATGACTCTAATGCTATAGCATATCTGGTTCAGTTGTGCTCCTGAGCTTAAAATATGGACGTTCCAAAGTAAATGTTCCTCTATGAAGACTCCCAGAAATTTGGTATTATTCTGAATTTTGATTTTATTGTTGAGTAAGTTTATATTTTCTGGAGTTTCAATTCCCTGTTGTTTGGTTCTAAATAATATAGCGTTGGTTTCCTCGACATTCAGTATCAATTTATTTCTTTGTAAACCATTCATAAATGTTTCTCGTGATGTCCTGAGTTTTTCGTATTAGGTCTGGATAGTCCGGACTTGACACTATCAAATTAGTGTCATCTACATAATTGGTTAGGTGTGCATGAGTGTCATTTAAGATATCCAAAATATCATTCATGAAAATTATGAAAAGTACTGGTCCTGTAATGCTACCTTGAGGGACCCCTATCTTGGTATGTTGTAAGTTAGATTTGGTTGCATGTCCATCAGTTATAATTTTTACTCTTTGTTGACGATGTTTCAAATAGGACTCAAACCAATCTAAAGCATTTCCACTAATACCATATTTTTCGAGTTTAATCAGTAGGTAGTCATGATTCGAACAGTCATATGCTTTAGAGAGGTCTAGGAAAATACCCAGCACGATTTCATTATTTTCGGATGATTCAAGGATTTTTTCAGTGAACTGTGTGATTGCTGTTTCTACGGATCTTCCTTTTATATATCCATGTTGACTTGTATTGAAAAACTTATGACGGTTAATATGATCCATTCGACGATCACACATAGCCATTTCGGAGAGCTTAGAGAATGATGGTGGGACACTAATTGGACGATAATTTTCGAATTGTTCACAATCCCCTTTTTTATGGATCGGGGTTATTAATGCAATTTCAAGTTGTTCTGGAATACTCCATATTGAAGTGAGGTGTTCATTATATAACATAGTAAGCTTGCTATTGATCCTACATATAATTTTACCATACTAGTAGCGATGTCATCATCACCACCTGTGTGCTTATTTTTTAGTCTATTTCCTAAATCCTCAATTTCATTTATTGATACTGGTTTGATGAACATCGATTGTGAGCTACTTGGGCTATCACAACTGAATTGTTTAGCTTCTAAATTTTCTAACAAACTAGGAATTATATTAAGAAGGAAGTCATTATACCTATTTGCAAAATTGCTTGGTTCACCATTGAAAGCCGAATCTGTGAAATTTTGCTTTCCTACAATTTCATTGTGAATACTCCTCATAGTTTTCATTTTGTTGTCTGAGTAATTTTATATTCATAGTTTTCTTTTCTTTTCCAAATTAACAATTCATGTTAATTTTTTTTCATATCATTATATACATATTTGAGTTCTGGGTGGTTGTTTGATATAACTAACCCAGACATTTAATTTATTTCTACACTCTTCTATTTCAGGATCTCTCCGCAGAGGTTGATTCCTTACTTCGATTCGTTTTATAGGGGAACAATCGTTGAAAATGTTTCTGAAGTGACTCATGAATTTCTCCCATTGTTCATTCACTTCGTTTTCCTTCAAGTTATATATGTCTGACCAATTCTGATCAGCCAGTTTTTTTATTAAAGTGTTTTTGTTCTTTGCCGAGAATATTCTGATATATTTTAAAAATTCTACTTTTTGTTTTATTTGTGAAACAGCAAATTTTTGTGCACGTGATCTGAAATAGAAGAGTTCAGAATGTCTGTTGTATAACTGTCTTTCAGGTTTGTGAAAATTTGGAGTTATTCTTGTGTATCCCTTGATGGTGAACACAAAAGAATAAGAGTTCAATGAAAGATTCATTTTATTATGTTTTCAACAGTATTCCTCAGTTCAATATTGAAATCACCTGCAATCATATTACCTTATTCTCATCAGTTATTATCTCAAGCAGTTCTTCGAGTTTTCCGTAGAAAGGTCCTAGGTTTTCAGTATATGGGGGACGGTAGACACTTATAATTAAGAAATTAATGTTATTTACCCTGCTTTCAATTGCGGCACACTCAAAACCTCACATTTTGATAATTTATTAATTTTTCCTACTGTTTTATAACTGATTCCATTTCGAATGTAGACAGCTGCTCCTCCATGTTTACCTTTTGGTCGACAGTAGTAGAAGGCCAATCTGAAGTTTTTAATACCATGTGTTTTTAACTCACTTTCAGTTTTCCAATGCTCCGTTGCTGCGAGAAAGAGACAGTCGGGATGTTGGTCTAGTAGTGCGTTTACTGGATCTATGCTGTTTCCTATTGATTGTAGATTTTGATGAATTAGGCTCACCGAGTGTTTGCTTATTGCTGTGTGTTTTAGTGTTTGAGTTGAGTCATGGTTCTTCTCATACGTTTTCCTATTATTCAAAAATCCTCATTTCTTTGATAATTATGGAACTTTCTGAAATCGAAACGTCTGAACACCACACTTCTAGGCCATGTGGATTTTTTGTAAACTTCATCTTCGAATCGTTCGTCGATTCCGAACATGAAGCATTTATTTTGTGATTCATCCGTTAGCAATTCTTTTCAGGGTATCTTGATCTTTGACATAATCCTTAATTTTTTCGGTAGTGATATGTCTGTGGATCCTATATAAGTATAGCCAAATTTTCCGTTCAGCTCCAGAAGCTTCATTGGTATTGTTTTCTCCAAAGTTTTTTGTGTGTCCCGTTTTCATTTTGTTCTTTCCATATCTGACAGTTGTAAATCCATGTTTATCATCTAGATCATTATTTATCTCTATGATTTCCCTCATTTTGTTTTCCTGGTGGTCTATAAGTTTTTTGTGTTCTTCTGTTGTTTTGTTTGGCTGGCCCTTTTTATTTACGGCATTTTCTAGCAAAAAGTTGGGTGTTTGTGTTTTTGTGGTGGTGTCTCTGGTATTTGAAGTTGCTGGTTTTTTGTTGGGTTCTAGCCGAGATGAATCATTTTTTTCTCCAAGTAACTGATTGTTCCTTTTCAATAGTTTATTGTTTTCTAGTAGTAAATTGTATTCGTCATCTTTTTCCTTCATGATTTGCATGGGCATATTATTTTCATGTCTCAGTTTATGGATTTCACTCCATTCACATTGGTTTAATTCACAGCACTGAACTCGTGATTCACAGATTTTTTTGCACTTTAACTTTTTTTTGATTGCACAGGATAAGTGGTATGCATTTCCACAAACTCTGCATATAATGGTTTTGTTTGCTTTAGTTTGGCAACATTTGAATGTTTTTCCCCAAAGTTTTCTCCAGCAATAGTGAGGAGCACATTAGTCTGGCTCTCACTCTCCGCCATCTTGAAAAACTTCCGTTCGATGAAGTGTTTCAGAACAATGAATAATAGATGTAGCGTATGATTTAGCCTGGGAATAATTTTTTCCGTTAGATATTGTTACAAAAATTAGCTATTTTCGCCGATTTCGAAATAAAAACTTATTTTCTACTAGATGAGGGTAGAGAAGTATCTTTGTGTGTATTGCCCCAGGTATTTTTTTTTCCGGTACCTTGGAGGAAGCAGAAAAAATTATGTGATTAGGGTTCGGAACTCCTAATTTCATTTTTCAGTTCAGACTTGACGATTTGGATAAGGTACGGAACCGCTTGACCCCGTCCAACTTGTACTTGGAATTTTGTTCAGAACGGAACACAAATGGTTGAATCTTACTCAAACTTGGAATCTTGTTTCCCTCTTCCACGAGTAGTACCATACTGTTGTTGTTTACATAAATACGACGATAAAAATATCAATCGGTGGAAATATTTTTTTTTTTATTGGTGCTTCTTTTTACCCATTTAAAGCACGCCTCAGCGTGTTTAAATCGAACTTTAAAAAACGCGCGTTTTTTAAAGGTAACCATGACAACATCAACAAATCGAGAAACGTGAAGTCTAAATGACAAATTTTTGATTATTGATCTGACAGGAGTACCTTGTAACGTCAAAATATTACTCACAATTCGTTCATTTATATGTGCTCCTCCATCCATTTGATGAACTTTTCATATTCTTTATATATATCATTGGATTTTCGCGGTATTAACCGCGATTCTGCCTCACTATTCAAAAAATCGATATTAGAATAATTCATTTTTGAGCTCTGGTGACAACAAATATTGATCTTTGGTAACAAATTGCAAATGAATGTTTTTCTCATTTCCATGACAACGAAAGGTATACTGATGTCAGATCACGAATTCAACCTTCTTGCATTATTAGTTCTTATTTCTATTTTTTGTAGTAATAATACCAGTATACAGTGCTAGTCAAAAGTCCCCTCCCCCCCTCGTATCTTTTGAACGGGTATACTTATAATAATGAAATTTGGAGGGTGGAAATAAACGGATGTAGGCTTCTCAACTGGTCATAACAGGTGACGCAATAGTCATAAATGACGTCACAAGGCCACTGTGACCAATAATTTTAAATGGGACCCTATGGCAAGTGACAGCTCGTTTGAAAGGTATTGACAATACCTATTCAGTCTTACGAATTTTGTTTGGGTTTCGGCTGATTTTGATTGATGAATTGAAGAAATACGAAAATTATAGTTTCGCATTTAATTAATAAAGATTTTAAAGTACGCCTCTGGTTAATTGTCAAAAAGGTTGACGTTTTTGAATTCTCTACTTGTCAAAAGTGTTTATACCTTGAAAATTTACCTAAGCTATTATTTAACGAGACGTTTAAGTGTTTACATAGGCATAATGCTACGTACTGTAGCCGACAAAGTAGCAGCTATCTTAATAATTGGTGAATGTAGAAACAATTTCCATGCAGCGGAACGACTGTTTAAAGAGAGGTACCCCGATCGCCCTATGATAGAGGGTTTATTTGAGGGAGCTTCTTCGGAAGGTTGAAGCATCAGGTAGTGTTCAAGATGCCAAACGATCTGGTCGACCAACAATTAGTGATGTCAAAAAATTGACATAATTGGAGAAATGGTAGTAAACCCTACTTTTCCACAGCCCAAGTTGCGTCCTATTCTGTGAAGTCAGTCAAAGGACAGTACATAGGTGTTGGCTAGAAACAAATTTCATCCATACAATTAAAAATGGTGCACCAACTTTCAGATGATGACCCCGACCGAAGACTAGAATTCTGTGAAACTATGTCCAATAAAATGAACCAACAACCAGGCTACATACAGACAATTTGTTTCAGTGACGAAAGTACTTTCTTTCTCAATGGAAATGTTAACACTCAAAATGTGAGGTATTGGAGTGACACAAATCCTCACATCTTTCGTGAAAAATATACTCAATTTCCAGAAAAAGTAAATGTTTGGGCAGGTATTTTGGGAAACCACATAGTTGGGCCTCTTTTTCTCAATGCTAACTTAACCGGTGAATTGTATCTGGAGATGTTACAAAATGATATTGAGTCGTTAATTCTTGAAATTCTAGAAGATAATCCAGATGAATTCGACAACTTGGAAATAACGTTAGAAATAACGTTTCAACAAGATGGTGCTCCTGCACACTATTACGGTGCAGTAAGACGTTACCTAGATGAAGAATATCGTGGTAGATGGATTGGACGACGAGGTTCGATCGAATGGCCAGCTCGGTCACCGGACCTTACACCATTAGATTTTTTTCTATGAAGGTACTTGAAATCTAAGGTTTACGCTATAGCACCTGACAGTATTGCCATTCTGAAACAACAAATTGTTGAAGAATGTAGGGCAATTTCCGCTGACACACTGGGACGAGTACGACAAGAGTTTAGCAATAGGATGCATTACTGCCAGGAAGTAGATGGAGCACATTTTGAACACTTATTATAAGAACTGGTTCTTAAATCTTTATTAATTAAATGCGAAACTATAATTTTCGTATTTCTTCAATTTATCAATCAAAATCAGCCGAAACCCAAACAAAATTGTTATGACTGAATAGGTATTTTCAATACCTTTCAAACGAGCTGTCACTTGCCATAGGATCCCATTTAAAATTATTGGTCACAGTGGCCTTGTGACGTCATTTATGACTATTGCGTCACCTGTTATGACCAGTTGAGAAGCCTACATCCGTTTATTTCCACCCTCCAAATTTCATTATTATAAGTGTACTCGTTCAGAAGATACGAGGGGGGGGAGGGGACTTTTGACTAGCACTGTATATGATTTCAAAGTGCACCAATAAAAAAAATAACGTAAAGTATTCGTGGATAACTGGTCTTGAAAACACTTGCTCTATTTCGAGCACTCCGGCTGCGCCGTCGTGCTCGAAAAATCGCGCGTGTTTTAAAGCCCTTTTTATCCACTTATACTTTAATATACTATTTATGCAACAAGAATGAATATAAAGTGACTTTTTTTCGCACGAGCGAGAAGTTTTCATAACGAGCCGTAGCGAAATATGAAACCTCGCAAGTGCAAAAGAAAAACTTTATATTCGAGTTGTATACATGATATTTTCCAATACTTTGTTTTTCAATATAAAAATGAAAATACCCTTTATTACTAAAGTTTTGAAAGCAAACGACCAATTTTTATTGTTTTGGCAGAGACAGTAACATTAAGCAAAATTATTTCAGTCAATCGCAATTCATCTACCAGGAAAATTAGAACAAATATTAGGTTGTCAAGGTGCATAGTAACCATTTCAATTATTGAAGTCGCCACTACTGTAAAACCGTAATCAAATAATTTTTGTTAATTTATAAAATTTTCCTTTAATTATGGATGAAAAAGTGATTTTAGTGATACATCTGATATTTCTGCCGATGTGATGGAGTCTCAGAAATTCTTTCAGTATAGTCCAGACTATTATACGAAAAATAATATGATGCATTTGATAGTTGGTGTTCTCAGAAAAAAATATCTAAGGTATCAAAAACCGTTTTTTTTGCGTATTTGGGAGAGAAATCTGAAACTATGAAGTCGTCAACCCTGTGGTTGAAGTTTTCTGTGTTAAAATCAACTTTAGCTGTCAACAAGAACATACATATAGGTGATTATTTCGAAGTGAAGGCATTTCTCAAGAGAAAAAGTGCCGTCTAAAAGTCGAAAAAGGAAAACGTTTCACGAGAGAAGAAGTAACTACATGTTTGCTTGATGCAATATTTATTAATGAAAATAGTTATGGTTATTTATTTATTTATTTGTACAATACATCCAGCCCAAAAGGTTTATGCAATAAGTATTATAAATAATTACACATATAACAGAAACAATTCTGGATGAAACGGAGAATATCTTTTTTGAATTTTTGGAAAGTTAAAAAAAATATATCTACACTAGGAACCTTATTTACACTTCTAGATATTGTAGCTATAGGAGAATGAAAATGATGAACTGTATTGGGAACAGGAATATGAAATGTGCTACAGAACCTAGATGAAATACAGTACACTGAATAGCATATGAGACACTAGGGGTGAACAATCTATATGGACTTTCTAAAATGACAATACATGATATTGAGGACAAGGATTCTCATACAGGGTGATTCAGAAGTACTTTGACAAACTTCAGGAGGTGATTCCTCAAAAAATTCTAATATGAATTGTTGAAATAAATATATGTCCGGAAACGCTATATACGTAAAAAAAGGTACCCTTGTTAGAAGTCGCTATAAGCAACCGTTTTCTAGATATTTGGACTTGAAAATTTCAAGTCGATTATTTGATAATCGATGCGTGTTGAAGTTATTACCATTATTTTGAATTTTCCCATTCTTGTGGAAAATGCAAAAGGAGATAAATTTGACGTTCAAGTAGGTAGTTTCGATAATTACATATTATGTGACAGTTAAACGTTTTGTTGTTTTGTTGAAGTTTCTGTAAGCTTTAAAACACTAATTTTGAGAAAATGGATTATTTAAACAAGAATGCTCAATTAGCCGATATGCATTCCGTTTGTGGCCTTGCGGATGGCAATACTCGCGAAGCAAGACGTACTCACCAGGAGCGATTTCCTAATCGAGTACCGCCTTCAGCTCCAACATTTACCAGTCTCCACCATCGTTTGGCAGAAGCAGGTAGCTTCAAGAGGGCAGCTGATATTATTGGGAGACCACGAGCAGTCCGAACCCCAGAATTGGAAGAAGTTGTTTTGAACGCTCTCGAGGAGAATCCAGAAACAAGTACAAGAATAATTGCTGTAGCTTTCAATTCTACTCAGTCCACAGTTTGGAGAATTAACCACGATCAACAATTAATCAATACCATATTCAAAGAGTACAAGCTCTTTTACCAGGAGACTTTCCCAAACGCATTGGGGTTGGTTGGTTTAAGGCTGACAAGCCAGAGACAGGGTTGGCACTTAGCTTCCCTTGACACTGCGACCAGCTGGGGTCTATTGTATCACTCTGTCGTCAGTGGTTTCTCATTCAAACAGGTTTGTGCCTTTAATTAGGTTTAGAAGCCTGTTGATAAGGTTCTTCGGATTCATGCCTGTTTCCGGGCTGATCTCTCCAAAGATTCTGTGTCGCCTACTACTTAGGGCGTCACAGTCGAAGATTGAAAGACAAGAGTTAGACCCGAGGCCTCCTCTTGTCTCTTGATGACAAGCCATTCTTCAGTATCTATCCCCATGTCCTGGGTTTTGATGAGCTGAAGAATCTTTTTGGTTTCCATTTTACCAAATGGCTTTGGAATCCACTCTGTTTCCGGGAGTTTCTCAGTAGGTGTTCGACCATCTGCTGATCCCTCCTCGGTTGGGTTTACGGTTTCTGGTGCCGAGTATGATTCAATTGGAATCTCCTCGACTTCCATACCCGCTATCGGTGTAGGGTCTTCTTCAACTGGAAGTGCCCCAGGGTTGTTTGTGTAGGGGAAAGGGTCGTCCACACCTGCGGTGCCCCCTGCGCAGGTGTAAGGCAGATTACTCTGGGAGGTCGCCATGTACCCCAGAGGCTCCGTTTTTTTATACCTGACTGGCTCAGGTATCATCCATCCCTCGGCACGGGTCGCTTGACGCCTTGGATTAAGCCATGTTGTGGTGGCATTTGGTTTGAGATTGACTTAGAGATCTGCAGGTTTTGACCATTTCTGGTCATTCCCACTGGATTTTCCTTGTCAACCCCGTTATCCAGCGATACCACTTGGAGGTAGCCACCTAAGTTTCCGCAACCCATCTTCATCTCTCGTAGGAGGTGAACATGTGTTGACGCAAACTACTCGCCCCCAAACGCATTACTATGTGTCAATGATTTTTGAGAAAATTGGCTGGAAATCCTCAATTTTTGAGATATGTACTCTTCACGGACTTGGCAAACTTCTTCCGCAATGCTATCACAAACTTTCATAACATCCATGTTTGGGCTCTGGAAAATCCATACGCAGTGAGTGAAATACATTATCATTATACATTTTCTGTGAATGTAGGGGCGACAATAATCGAAAGTCACTTGATAGGTCCTTTCTTTCTTCCGTTCCGACTGGATGGCGCAAATAACAGAGACTCTTTAGAAAATGAATTGCCGGGACTACTTCAGAATGTACCATAAGAAATTCGTATCCGCGTTTATGTAAGATGGGGCTCCAACCCATTTAGCTTGTAGCCAGGGAGCTCCTTAAGTGTTAGGAATTCCCTACACCCCTACCGATCCATCGATTTGGATAGACAGTGTGTCTATCCAAATCGATGGATCGGTAGGGGTGTAGAAGAACCTAACCAGACGTAGGAACCAAGGTCTTCAGATCTAAACCCGCTAGATTTTTATTTTTCGGGACATTCGAAGTCACTAATTTATGAAACTCCAGCAGCGAACGAGGAAGATCTAGGGAACCGAATAGTAGACGCCTGTGAAACAATGAGAAACATACCAATAATTTTTGAGCGGGTACGAGATTCAATGACTAGAAGACTGAATGCCTGTATCTTCGCTGAAGGGGAACACTTTGAACAATTTATTCGAATACAATTTAGTGTCCTTCATTTTATTTTATTCTACATATTCGGAATTTCTTGAAATAAAATGTTGATATTTCTTGCAGATTTCATTAAAACAAATACAGATTTTGCACCCTTGATACAAAAATAACTATTTCAAACGAGTAAACATAAATAGAATAGGTGGCGCCCCCTACAAAAACAAAACTAGTTACGTAAGCGTCAAATGCATTTCCCAAGCATTCTGGTGATAAATGCAAAATAATGGTAATAACTTCAACACGCAATCGACTTGATATTTTCAAGTCCAAATATCTGGAAAACGGTTGCTTATAGCAACAAAGTGCACACATTTTTTCGAAATTATATAAAAAATAGAAATAAAATGTTTCCCATAAAATTTGTCACATGGTTGTTTTCAGTATTTTTTTTAGTATTAAAAAAAAATATAGCGCAAAAATTAATTTGTTTAAAAAAAAAATTATTTGTTCGATAAACAAATTGAAAGTAAATAAAAAACAAATTTTCATAATATGAGAGAACATAATAAATTATGAATAAAAAAATGGTTTCTCAATATTCATATTTAACAACAACAAAAATTTTTAATTTTCAAGTGCGTTTTTTAGCAATAAAAAAATCATTAAAAAAATGATTTTCTCTACAAAATTATCATTTTATCAATTCTCAAAAAAAAAAATTTTCCAATCTACTAATTAAAATGCTTATAACAATTTTTTAGATAATGAAAGTGAAAAATTCCAAAAATTAATTTTTATATTGCTTTCAGCAATAAGAAAATAAATTGATAGGGATAATGAAAAAAAACTTGCCTTTATTGTTTTATATACGTTTTTAATTTTTTCATATCTTTGATAATTAATAAAAAATCGAAATTTTTCGATTTTTTCAATGGGGATCTTTTTTAAACCTTTGAGAAGGAGCTTCAAGGAATGAAAAACATTCTAGGTTTTTAGTTCAACAATTATCAGGGTTTTTATAATAACTCTCAACAAGTAACATTTTTTAATTAACAAAGGCATAATTAATTGAAAAATAGAGGTGACATTTTTTTGCCGACGGATTATGGTTTATTGATATGTTTAGATAGCACCCAAAATTTTTTTATTCCTTAATATTAATATTTACTCGGTTAAAATTTTTTTTTGTTCAGGTGTCAGATTCGGTCGGCGCGCACGGGAGCTAAGCCGCGCGTTTTCAGCCTTTTTTTCGCCGCTTAATCAAAATTATAAATAATGCCGGCACAGTTCCGGGAGGTGAAACTTTCTTTTTCAAATTTTGGATATCTCAAATAGGTTTTGAGATATTTTCAGAAAACCGAACCATATATTTGTTTTTTACTTAATTGTTCATAACTTTTGCAATTTTTGCCGGCCCCATTTCTCCAGCCAAATATTTTTTAAAAATGCCATTTCGAATCGAATGCGCCCTAAATTATCATTTTTGGTACTGACCTCCAGGTTTGGAACAAAATGGTACTTGTGAACCAGTCTAACCTCTTACTGCCTCTTCACGGGGGCGAATGGGGCGTTTTCTCATTTTATCCTTGAAATACCGAATTGAATGCATGATAAATGATAAATAACGAGAAGTATCGCACTGAATAGATGATAAATATATTTAGAATTTGAAATGAATTTGAATTTGGTCAAATAATATATTTGAGTCCAGCTTGAAATGTTGTGTGGTTATGGTATTTAAGGTAGTACCGCCACGAGACAGTTGAATTGGGAAATTATTGAAATTTGGCATAACGTATTGTTTAACATGTGAACAACACCTCTATAAACAAGTTTCACCATCCCGAACCCGAGATATATTTAAATGAAGTTGACTCAATTAACACGTAACATATGGACCATGCATAGGCAAACAGCACATTATTGATTCTACAGTTAGTACTAAAATTAAGAAGTTTATGAAAAACGATGGGGAGCTAGAGCAGGATATCACAGATATTGTAAAAAAACAAAGTGATTGACCATTTAGTTTGACAGATATATAACTTTTATTCAAATAGTCAAGAAGCGACATATTAATTCTAACGTTAGTACTAAATAGAAGTTTGAAAACGAGGAGGCTAGAGGACATCACAGATATTGTGAAATCAAAGTGATAGACCATTCATGACAGATATAATCAAAACTACTTCGTTATTCAAAATAGTCCACGAGGAAGCGCACAGCCTAAGGGGGGGGGGGTCGTAGAGAAATGTGGATTGTGCCAGGGAACTTTTCAAAGGAGGACGGGGGACGATTTGAGGGTCTGAACGCGGAAAAAAAAACTCGTTCTCCCAGTTGACCCCATCGATTTTAACGATACCCCCCTCTTCGCCCCAAAAAAAAAAATTCAAAAAAGTACTACCAAAAAGTCCATTGAAGTTTTATCGAAAAACCATAATTTTTTCCCGTGACGTATGATTTCTACTAAGGGGGGGGGGGAGGGGGAGGCACGGATCTGTTTTTTTTGTTGCGCTTTTTTGAGTCGCCGATTTTCTATAACGAAAAATTTTCTAGAGTCGATTGGGGGGAGCAAGCGCCCCCCTTCAAAAAAAAAATTTTTTTCGCGTATCAAATCGAAAAGTCTTCTGAAATTTTTTGTTTCCGTCGAAAATAATTTCCTAATTTAACTGTCTCGTGGCGGAACTACCTCAACTGTAGAAATTGCCTGAAATTATTGCCAGAAGTCTTGTTCGGGCATAAAACATTGCCAGAAGTCGGAGAGCAATTCTCTGAAATATAAATGATAAGGTGCAGTTCGGGCAATTTGTTTTTCCATTATTAACGTTTACTGATAGTCAACTATATATGCATTTACAGGAGGCTTAGTGAGGAAGATGCATTAAAAACAAACAAAAACAGTAAGCAAAGTGAGCGCTGAGTTTAAACGTTCAGATGTGTGCCAGTGTATATTCGTATACAGAGTTAGAGTCCGTCCGTCAAGCGTCAGTCCGTCTGTAATTGTTTCCTACACAGAATATTTTGTTTAAAACCCGAGGAATGGTATCTGAAACATTCTCTATGTTCCAGTGCATCGACACAAGAGACAAAGTTATTTTATTCGCCGAGAACAAGTTGAAAAAGTGTGGTAAAATATTGGATATTCAAAAAAATTGGATGATACTCTGCCAGCTAGTGCGACCAAAACACATGGCTATCATTCATATAATGTAAGAATTTTTTAGCGATGAAACAGAACAATTTCGTTGACTATCACGCATTGATATCATCGCAGACTCCTTCCAATTCGAATAACGCTACAGGAAGTTCATGACCTAGACTCTTGGCAATAATTTTATTCAATTTCCATAGTTGATATATATAACTACCAAAATTTCAGGGCTGCACTCAAAGATTATTATTGAAAATGAACGCATTTCACCAAATTCAAATTCAATTCTAATTTTATATAGAATATATTTATCATCTATTCAGTACGGAACATCTCGTAATTTATTATTTACAATGCATTCAATTGTGTATTTTAAGGATAAAATGAGGAAATTCACTCGCGAAGAGGCAGTAGGAAGTCGCCTCGCATTGTTGTGCGATACCCTATGTAAAAATAAATTATTTTAATTCGAAAAAAGCTTTATATCTCTTCCTGCTATTCGCTCAAGAGAAATATATGTAACTTGATCATGATAGAACAATTGAAATTTACTCATAATACTTTCGTTGGATAAATTAGAGCTATTTCCAGGGAAAAGTACGCTGGAAAAAAATTTCCAGAGAAAGTTATGCTCTGTGAAAATGCTGTTTTGTGTTGACGGTGATTGTTCTGAGATTGGTGACGTATAGAAGTGTTGTGGTTGATTTGAGTTTGATAGAAAAAAAAGCCCAACCCAGCCCGGGATCGAACTCAGGTCCTTATAATTTGAAAGCGAGAGTTCAGCTAATTGAGCTACTGGGCTAACTTGAGCTGATGAAGTGATCGGAGTTATTCGAGCCATGGGGACAGAGCTTCACGCTTGTCAGCTAGTGAGGAAGGTTTCTATGTGAAAATGTTCCTTGTTCCTTATTATTTTAAACTTCCCTAGCCAGCTCTTGAACTATCAGGGCTTGTATTTCTTCACAACGCACTCCTGTAGCGGTTGGGTCAAATGTCTCAGAATATACATTTATTAGATTCAAATTATTATCTCATTCATGATACCACAAGTTCCCTAGCTGGAAATTTGGCTGACGAGCCCCTCGATTTTTCAATGAATCCAAAGGAGCGTGAATTTGTGTGAAGATCTCGCGAATTGCCTGTGCCAGCACATGAGAAGGAATCCGATTGTTCCGAAATGAATAGAAATATTTCCCTTGTTCGCGATTCAATATTAGAAAATAAATTCCTTTCGCTCGCGAGAAGTGGAAATGGAAACTATTGAAGTGGGACAAAAAGACGATTCTCCTCATGAAAATCCAATGATTGAACAGTTGAGAAAATTCAGTGTTATTTCAGGTGCACTTAGCAGTTCTAGTGACGAGGAGAAACGTCCAAGGGGGTTCAAAGATCAAACTAATGAAACTTTTGGAAACAGAATCTTATTAGAATCCTGGGCCTTCTGCCATTGTATATGAGCTTGAATATTCTCACAGTATATCAGTTATATAAATGAGGTCATATCAAACTCCATATACGTCTGTTATGGATGCACTGGTAACGATTATTATGAATTCAATACGAAAAATGTTTTAACATCTATGCGAATCGGGATATTTTTTCCAACTTTCCTTAAACTCCAGACTCATCAAAATTCATTCTGAACCTTCATAACTAAGTACCTTAGACGCGATTGTTTCCAGAAAAGGGCACTCGTTATTCCGCCCTTTTCTGCATGAGGGCGATACTGCCAAACTCCTAAAAAACACCTCGAAAATATCCCATCAACTCACCCGTTTTCACCCGGCATACATATTTAAGAGGGTCACTCTTGAGAGAAGGTCAAACGACGGTCCTTCTTGAGATATTCACAAAGTAGCAATCCTTTTATCCCCCATTATCTCATGACATCGGAGAACCGAGGAATAAAAGTGAAATATAAGGGTTATCTAACGAGTTTTGAATACCATCCATCATATCCAGAGGATGCAATTTGTCATAGAAGTTGAGAAAGGATATGGAAAACTGGGGTGACTGGAGGCTGAATGTCCATTCTTGAATCACCACAATCATGCTCTGTTATCCGAAAATGTTTGATTTCTTCATTGCTCCAGTTCTATGAAGGGTGATAATGCAGCATGTAACACGAGTCTGCAACTAAAAAGCTGTTTGATTATCCGCAACTTATTTCCATGTATCTTGGAGTGCTGAATGCAAACAAAAATTTGAAAAAAGCCCTAGACGTCAGGATTTAACACAAAATGCAAATTTTTTCTCAAATTTAGCAAATTTTTCAAATTTTTTGTTTTTTTATCTTAGGTGTTTCAACTGAATATGTCAAAATTACTATGAATATTAATTGACATTAGTGCGTTGAAGATAAACAATGTCAGAAAACATAACTTTCAGAGAAAAACTTCCAGAGTATACTCTGACATGCACGGGCTTGATTCAATTTCTCACTTGTTCTCTCGCCTGTTCACACTTAAATATGATTTCAAGATATACCCTGAAGTTGGTCCCATTCAGATTTGAAAAATATATCCTCAAGGGTAGAAAAATGGTGGTGGTGGTTCACCCACTGAATTTTTACTTCTTAACCTTCCGTAGCTCACATGGCGTCTCTGAGACCGACACCTAAGACATTTTCCGATGACTCCCGAAGAAAATGCGAACACGTTCTACCGTTCTCAGTAGCTGATTTCCTAGGACTAGCGGATTTCTTAGGGCTAGCGGACTGTTTATGCTTGTGTTATCAATTTGTCGATCTCTGAGATGGATGTTAGTCGTATTGTTACTTCGTGTGAGCCAGTTTTTATTTCTTTATTTTGAAAGAATTATTCTTTGTCTCTATACATTCCTGTAAATATGGCTTCTCCAACTTATGAAGAAGTACAAAGGAGGCTACAACGTATGTTGGATGGAGTTGATACAGACGTAGATGTAGCAGAATATAGTAATTCAAGTTTGGGGGAAGATGATTCGAGATTAAAGAAGAAAATGTAGCCAGTGAACAAGACATAACAGATGATGCACTGAATGGATCTGGAAGCTATGAACAGAGTGGAGGAACTCGAATGATTGGAAAAGATGGAAGTGAGTGGAGGAAGCATTTTCACGGATATTGGAGTCTGATAACTCGAGCTCATATTATCGCAATCCAGTTACCGGGAGTAAGAGGTGGAGCAAAGAATAAAGAAACGCAATCGAAATATGGAGTTTTTTTAAATTTTCACTCAGACCAACAAAAATATCGTGTCAAAAATTATCCTGAAACATAGAGAACAGAGAGAATGACAGATATCGATTAACTGGAAGTATTTCTGGGGCTTTTATATCTTGGCGGTGTAATGAAAGGCAATTTTCAGAAAACCGCTGATTTCAAGTCTTGTATTTTTTTTTTCATGCACATACATATATATCATATTCATTCATGTCGGAGACTTAGCTCTATTGAAACATTGTTGATTAAATTTTCTTCTGCAAAATCTGCAAGTGCGACCTGGAAGAAACGGCTGGGATTTTTTTCTATGGACAACATTGGCTCAGTAAAAATCAGCCACACTAATGGCTAGTTTGGTATATACAAATATTGCTAAGCAATAAAAATTGTGTGAATATTGTATATTACAAGATTATTTTTTGATGTAACTAATGTAGTCTTCTATAGCTATTTACGTTCTACAATTTGCATGAAACATGAATAACTGAATTGGTAATGATAGATATTTATATATGAGAAATGAACTGTAATGCATTACTATTTCTGGAGAGCTGTAATACATTATCACTTCGCCATAAGCACTCAGTAGCAATAATATCATTTTCTGCTTGTAATATTTTTTTTTCGATTTCTTAGACGAAATAGTTCAGTCATGTTGTAACTCAACAAGTTATTATTTTTAAATGATAATTATTTACTGGTTGCTACGCTTTTTACGTTTTTTTTGTCGTTGGTAATCAATGAAATGACAGTCCTCAGTAAACATCAACTTTGTTGAAATCGAGCATAAAAACTTCCTGATTTATTGCTTGTCAATAAATTTAATGTTACACACCAAGGTTGAGAAAGAGTTGGCTGGTGTATTTATTTTTTATTTTATTTTTATGTTCTGGTTCCCACGAGAAGGGATATCCTGTAATGTTCAGAGAACATCGTGGGAACCTAGGGAAAGAAGGTAGGAGTTGGTGTTCCTCTTAAATTTCTGAAGGTTGTATGCCTCGGGGAACACCTCCCTAGGCAATGAGTTCCAAAGCCTCGCTGTTCGTTGGATGAACGAGTCTTTGGAAAGTGATGTTCTGCAGGTCTCCAAAGTGACCACGAAGGGGTGTGATGACTGAACTTGACGGGTTAATCTCGAAGAGACTGCCAAAGCAGGAACGATTGTTGATATTTCAGAAGAGCATCGCCCATGAAAATATCTATAAAATAGAGGCAAATCGCCAACTTTTCTACGGTGTTTCAGACAAGTGAGCGAGTTTGTAAGCGAAGCATCACCGACGAGACGAATTGCCCTTTTTCGGACAGAATCCAATAGCCTCAGAATATGTTTAGGTGCCGCACTCCAAATATGGGAACAGTATTCCAGGACAGGTCGGATCTGTGCCTTATAGATCATAAGCAGCTGACTGGGGGTGAAACAGCTCTTGGCACGAAACAGAAAACCAAGTTTTTGGGATGCACTTTTGGCAATGGACCTCACGTGATTTTCCCAGGAAAGGTTATTGCTGATAGTAATACCAAGCATCGATATGGATGGCTTCAGTGGTATGGTTACTCCTGACAAAGTTATGTTAGGCACAGTGAGATCGGCTTTTCTAGAGAAAAGACATGCTTGTGTTTTGTTTGCATTGAATTCTACCAAGTTATCAGATCCCCATTCGAGAATTGTTGCTAAGTCCATATTTATATTATTAACATTTCTTCCTCGTTCATTTCTGGTTTCACGGGCTGATATAGGGGCCCTGGAAGAGAAAGCGGTATGGAGGGTACTATCATCGGCAAAGCTGTGTACTGGACATGAAGTTGCTTTCAACAGGTCGTTGATGTGAAGTAGAAATAGTGTTGGTGCGAGAATGGATCCTTGCGGAACACCAGCATTTATGAGTAGAGTGTCAGATGAAACTCCATCGACCACTACATGGAGAGACCTGTTTGAGAGGAAACTAGCAAGCAGAGAACACAGCTGAGGGGGCAAGCCATAAGACGGAAGCTTGGCGAGGAGTCCCTGGTGCCCAACTCGATCGAACGCCTTGGAGATATCTAATGCCACAGATAATGTTTCTCCATATTTTTCAATAGATAGCTGCCATATATGTGAGACGTAAGCGAGCAGGTCATCAGTTGATCTCTGATGGCGGAAGCCATATTGCCTATCGTTGGCAATTCCTGAGTCTTCCAGATATTTCATGAGCTCGATGTTGATGGCTTTTTCCATGACCTTTGAAATAATAGATAGCAGTGCGATAGGTCTGTAGTTGCTAGGTAGGGCCTTTTTGCCTTTTTTAGGGACTGGGGTACTCTTGCAATTTTCCAATTGGACGGAAATACCCCCAAATTGTAAGAGTGGTTGAACAACTTGCAAAGAACAGGTGTTAGTTCGGGGGCACATTTCTTGAGAACAATCGGCGGGATGACGTCAGATCCACAGGCTTTGTTGGTGCTGAGACCCAGCAAAATCTTTCTGATAGTACGTTGGCGAAAGGTGATCTCGGACATGTGACTGTCAATAGGTGTAATGTTCGGGGGTTGTTTTCCCGATGAATCCAGAGTGGAATTTCCAGCAAATAGGTGCGCAAAGATATTGGCTTTTGCCTGGGCAGTCGTTGCTAGTGTTCCATCTTCTTTGGTTAGAGGAGGAAATGAGCTGGAAGTGAAGTTTCTTCCCACAGCTTTGGCGAAAGACCAAAATGAACGGGATCCGTTAGGACATTCAGCAAGTTTTGATCTCATTTTGGCATTGTGGGCATCTTTCGAGTATTCTGAAGTCTCTTTGCATATGCCTCTAGCCTCGACATATGCTGCTCTGGTCTCAGGGCCCGGATTTTTTAGCCATCGATGGTATGCTGCCTGTTTGGAAGCCACAGCTCTAGAGCAGTTTCTGTTAAACCAGGTCTTATCGGATGATGTTCTCCTTTCGGTATTCGGTATGTAAGTTTGCATCCCCAACATGATGATTTCAGAAATTGTCTCAGCACATCGTGTTGGATCTAATGAAGAGAAACAAACTCTCTTCCATGGAAACGCTGAGAAAAACATACGAAGACCTTCCCAGTCGGCCGAATTGTAATGCCACATGAGACGGGGTGGTATTGTGCAGCTCGATGGCAAATGGAAAGAGCATATTGTGGAGATGAGGGTGTGGTCAGAGTTTCCAAGTGGGACACAAACTTCTATTCTATACGGGTCAGGATTGGTGGTGAGGAAAAGATCTAGTGTATTGGCAGACTGGTTGTTGACATCAGGGATGCGGGTTGGTAGCTCGACCAGTTGTTCTAGACCATGAGTGATGGCGAAGGCCTCGGCTTGACGACCTATATTTTTATATATATATATATATATATATATATATATATATATATATATATATATTTTCACATTAATTTTATAATTATAAATTCAAAAAAAGTTAAAATTATTTCTTCTCAAAAAATATAATTTTTTCAATAGAAGCAAAGTGTCGTAAGAATTACCTTTTTCATAAAGCCTTTATATATTGAGCGTTATTACATAAAACCTTTTTTTTTTTCATTTGTATTCTTGAAAATATATTCAGATTAACAGGGCATATTTTCCTAATAGTACATTGCCAATGATATAATGAACTCTAGTTGTATTTGTTTTTGATTAGAAATCTCAAAAATGAAATTATATCAAGGACTTGCTCATGAAAATAATTTCTTGGTATAAAAATAATAGTGCTAGTAATGTACAAATGTTTATTATTACTATTATCATAGTTTTAAGTGACTAACTTAATTTTGTGTTTCAAATATGAATTTTACAAAACGATTCATCTATATATTGGTAACAGTATGCAATTAAATGACAAATTGTGTGCGAAGCACCATTTTCAGTTGAACAAAAGATTGCAGTTTCTCAATGTTAAATGAAATGTACCTAGAAAATGCCAACAAAATTATATATATATATATATTTGAAAGCATTTGAGGCAGTTTGCTGTATTTCTAATATGTTATTTGATGAAGGCATTTTTTAAATAAAATAGCACTACTCCCGTATTTTTATGGCATTACATTATCCTATCAATCCTATCAGCCTTCCATTTTCAAGGACACAATGCTTCCACTATATATATATATATATATATATATATATATATATATATATATATTTCCAAATAAATTAATTTTTTTTTTATGAAATTACTTATTATTAAGATATGAGTTTACTCAAAATAACTAAATTTCAGATTTTGTTTACATACACTTAGGTCTTTGACCAATTTTATATGATTATAGGCTCAATTATACAGATAATTGAGATGAGTATGATAATGATAAAAATGTTTTAGATCAAATTGTTTGATTTTGATAATGAAGCATGGTATCTAGGTTTACCCATTTTGGAATTATTTTAAGGTTTATGATACAATTTTATGATGATTGTAATTCTTATGTGTATCAAATTGATTTTATATATGATTTTAATATATTTCATACAATCATTCTATTAGTATTATTTCTTGATTGACATATGAGATTTGTTCATGTACGTAGATTGAACGAACTTCTATTTCAATTATATACAGAGTGATTTAATTGATAGCCGCTCGTCAATTACATTTAGTTTCAGCTAAATAGCTATAAACACTCAGTATAGAACTGAAAATACTGTAAATCAACATTGCATTGTTAATGAGTATTACAAGGTGGGATTTTGGGGTTATACAAGGGGTTCGACAATTGACTCGAAGATTCAGGGTTTTTAAGTAGCTAACATCCTGTATACGATTATAATATTTATGGTTTATAGAGGTGGGATTTTTATAAAACAGCTTAACTCCTTGCATGAAGCAGATAATACTTTTTGATATATCGATGAGGGATTTTAAAGTAACATTCTCAAGAAGTAATTTATTTACACTCAATCAGTGCAGGGTGAGACACTGTCACTTTGATTCTTGACTCAGATATAACATCTAATGTATAGGCATGTGGCTTTCTTTCAATTAAACAACACCTACGGTTATAATATTTGGTCAGTCAGGTGTAGGGTCTTCACTCTACAACTAACGGCCGGATATAACGTGTGGTGTTACAGGTGTGGGATTTTCATTGAAAAACACCCTGTAGGCCGGACATATCATTTGGTGCAGATGTGGGATTCTTATTTGAAGACCACCTTGTATACAGAGTATAACACCATCTAGCTTTTGGCATTTTATTCATAGCATGTGAAACTGTAATTGTATAGCAATTTATTAATTACTCAAATAAATTTAAATAACATTCATTTTTTGAAGTGGAGAAGAGTTCAATTGCAGACTATCGCTTTAACTTAGGTTAATAGATTATGATTACACAATTTACCCATTATATTAATATTATTTGTTATACTTTTTGTAAAATATTGAAAAATTCACTTTTAATCAAAATTGGTAACACAAGGTATGTATCAAATGTTCAAAAATAGGAGATATAAATTATGTCGCATTGCTATGAAGAATCGTTATTTTGAAAGAATTTGTACTAACTCCCGATTGGGCATTGTGGCGCTGTAGGTTTTACGGGTTTTCCTACAGTTGTAAAGCAAATGCTCCACACAATTCTCAAGGCATCCCGGATAGATCAGATTTGTTTTTCCAATGAACATTACAACTTATTTGTTTCATTCCTATTCCCCAGATACAATTTTTCAATGCAGCAATATTTTATCAGACCTTCCTTCCTATTCAACTTCTTCAAAGTTTCTTGAGAGAGTTTTCAACCCCCCACCATCTGAAAACTAAATAATAATCAAGAAAACCTATACAAGTTTGTTCTTTTACAATTATATAGATGTTTATAGTTTTTTTTTTATTTCAGACTGTAAGGTCATAAAACCATGTTAAGAAATGTTGATGATTCCACAAAGTCACATTCAATCAATATATACTTGACTGGTATAATGGACAATACCCCCCAACAAAGTAACCAAAGGAATGAATATTTTCAATGACAATCACCCAAGTATTCTACTTGTATATATCTATTTTATGGATTATGATTGCAATCCTAAAATGGAAGAATTTCATGCCTTTTCGATCAATTGTATTAGTATTATAGGTAATCATATATGTATAATACTTAGTATACTGTTTCTGCAGAATTCACTATTTTCATGATTATGTATAATGAAAAAAAAAGTACAATTTCTTCATATTGAAGTATACAATCTGGGAAACGTTTTTGACTAACTTTGTGGTACTGTTTAGTTCCTTTGTGTATTATTGAGGATGAATAATTTGGGTCGCATACCTCTTTTGCTTGGTTTCCAAACCTAATGAGAGGTATAGAACAAATAAAAACTTACAGAAAGTAGCATTGACCTTTGCACATGTAAATTTTATTATTTCTATCCATAGGTTTCACATCGATGGCTTAATGCAAATAATATAATCTGTATCGTGAGAAACTTTCAATATGGATAGATTACCCAGAATACAGTAAAAATTATAGACATGATCTCACAATAATTCTAAACTAAATATTCACTGATTTTTTGCGTATTTCCCTTAAAATGTCCACATTTTCCAGAGCGTGTAATCTACCTGATAAATGATACCCTGAACTGAGACCTACTGGATATTTGTAAACATATATTGGGCATTGCCATGCAAAATATTACTAAAAGCAGAATCAAACTATTCTCTTATAAATACGATACTGGATACCACCTATTCACTGGTCTGCACGAAACTAAGGAACGAAAACAAATTTTAGATCTTTCGCATTGCATAGACTATTATTGATTTCAATGGTCATTTGAGGTTAGACAAACATAAGTTCAAAAAAACATAATTCTTATTTCCTCAAATCAGCTTCGCTCACAGTATATAGGTACCTTATATTGGAACTTCGAAAATGAGGATGCAGTCACATTTCTAACACCTTTGTAGGTTAAGTACTTATTACCTATTTTATACCGCCAAAAACCTTTCATTCGTAGATAAAATAATGTACACGAATATTTTCTAATGGTGAGTTTTCTTCTCCATGTAAATTCAAGTCAACTATCCATAGGAAAACTCGGAAATATTTTATATCCTTAAAAAAAAAAAACGCCGTCAATGCCGTTGGGTCTGACAGGTAAACAAAGTTATTCATTTGTCATCTAAATGAAGAGGCCTATTGGTCAAGGCTATTCACAATGGGTCTCACATAACATAGAAACATATTTTTACATGAAAAATTATTGTTTGTGTCATTTATTGAAGAATTAATTCAGTCTCTTCACATTTTGATCAATTTTTTTTTAAATGAAACTCCTATGGGTCACCTACCTGTCTCTCTAGAACATCCATTAAAGAAAAAAATGACATATCATTTTTGTATTTCGGTGCAGTAACAAATTGTATACATTAAAAAACCTAGAACTAGTTCACGAGTTTCCTTGCCTTTCGAATAATTTTTCAACTTAGTAAGCTGTGGAAAACAATATTTCTGAATATTGTCAACTAATTGTGTTTCGCTGTCATCTTTCATCTCAACTCTCAAAAATTATTTAATTTCCTGGAATTAGTTTAGTAGAAATGTAAAATGAAAATTATAGGTTCATATATTATTAATTTACGGAGAATGTCTTGAAAACATTGTCGCCGCTTGTCAGTTATACGATGAACGATACCAACACAGAAGACACACACAAAGAACCTTTTTCAAAAATGTGGAGAGAAAATTCCGAAAAGAATCCAACAATGGAGAAGATGATCGTGAGTAAGGAGGCAGAAATGAATGTTTTGCTTATGTCGATTTTGATCCGACCGCTTCGACGCGGGAATTGGAATACCAATGCAATGTCAGTCGAGAAAATGCTTAAATAATTAAAAAAAAAACATCATCATCGTGCTTATAAGTATAACTCATACAATTAGTTGACAAGATTCAGAAATGTTGTTTTCCACAGCTTACTAAGTTGAAAAATTATTCGAACTGCCAGAAAACTCATGAACTAGTTGTAGATTTTTGAATTTATACAATTTGTTACTGCAGCGAAATACAGAAATGACATTTCCTTAATGAATGTCCCAGAGAGACAGGTAGGTGGCCATAGGTGTTTCATTTAAAAAAAAATTAATTTTTGATCAAAATGTGATGTGACAGAATTGATTAACCAGTAAGTGACACAAAAAAAAATCTGAAAAAATAGAGTTTTTCTGTTATTTGCGACTTATTGTGAATAGATTTAACAAAATCTCATTTATCCACGAGGTAAATTAAAAAAAAACAATTTCAATTTCTATTGTTTGAAAAAAATTACATTTGACATGAGGTTTGGACTTGTTTTGACCTGTTGAACTTGAATATGTGAAAATATACAGGGTGTTCCATTAAAAAAAACAAAGTTACTGGCATTTCCAGAAAAACCGGATGTCCGCCATATTGGATTGTAATGTGATCAAATCCGAAATGGTTGCTGTACCAAATTCCAGAAAAAATCGTTTACGAATGCAGAAGTTACAGGGGTGGCCTGATATCCTGTGTCACCCGGTATATGAATTAAAATGGAAGCTTGTGAAAACATTTCATGGTGTCACTCGATCGGCCAGGTTTTCTGCAGACATGAGAAATGCTCTGTTTTGGGACGAATATTCGCCCCAAACAAATCATTTTTCAATTTCGAAGGAAAAAAAATCCTGGGGTTTGAACCCACCCTCACCAACGCTCCTCTCCGTGAATCAGCTCCTTAGACCGCTGGACCACTCGAAAGTTGAATAATAATGAAACTATTACCAATCTGTTGCTATATTGGTATGGTTGCTTTTTTCGAAAGAAACCATAAAAACTTATGCACCACTTTTGCCCAGTCAGTAAATGATTTTTCTTATGTTCGCTGTGGGTACTAACATTTTAAAAACATTTCATTCTGTTGGTCGATTGGCCTGGTTTTCTGCAGTCCCCTCTTGGACTATATCGAGAAAGCTCCCTGGTACCGTAGGCCTCTGTTACTCTTAACAAAACCCCCCTGAATTTGTGCGGGAAATATGGACCCGGGTGTTTTCGTGCTCAAGGATCAAAACTAAGGAACCAAGTTTCTGTGAAGATTACTCTTCTTATGGAGATCTTTGGCATCTGCCGCCATTAAGTTTTACCTCAGTTGCCCCCCGCTAGTAGGTCCTAGTAGTTTGGGAGCTTTGTTTTGCCAGTCCCGCTTCAATAACGCCCGCGCTTGCTTACCGCGTCAATAAATGAACCCACGTTGTGGTATTAACCTTCCGCAACTCGCGCGCGGACTCTCTCTCCGCAGTATTCCTTATAGTCTATTGCCAAACGCACCCCTACCTGTCGAGTCTTGTGCTTCCCTGTACCTTCCCAAATATATTTCAGTATCCTGGGTACCGTCTTATAGTGACGACGAATTTATGGTGTTTGTATTGTGAGCAATTGCAGAGTGAGAGTCCGATGCGAGTATTGTTGGTGACTTTTGGAATAGTGTTGCTGGCATCAATTTAAGTAATAATAATTGAAATATTCGATTCATTTTATGATATAATCATTGGTATTCATATGAAGAGGAACAGGAGAGGTTACAGAAACTCATGATGGAATGTTCGGAGGAGAATGATGGAGAAATTGTGGAATTTGATGATGAGGAAGATGAGGATAAAATGACGAAGTGGAAAATCAACTTTCAAATTCTGACACTGAGCCAGACATTTCTGATAATGATAATGAGGAACCGGAATCTTCAGGTCCCTATTTTTTGGGGAAAGATAACTTCACTAAATGGATGAAGCATGTTCCATCAAAAACAGTGAGAACAAGAGCAGAAAATATAATCAGTCATTTGCCTGGTGCTAAGATGTGTACTGAAAATTTTAAATCTTCGCTGGAGATATGGGTTCATTTTTCCAACATGGAAATGATTGAAATGCTCGTGCAGTACACGAATCAACACATAAGATCTATACAAGAAAAGTACTCCCGAAAAAGGGACGCGAAAGAAACAGACCTTGCGGAGATCCATGCTTTGATTGGAATATTATATTTAGCAGGTGTTTTGAAATCTAGCGGCTTGAATGTTGGAGATATGTGGAACAATGATGGAACTGGTGTGGAGCAATTTCGTTTATGTATGTCCCGTTGCAGATTTCAATTTCTACTTCAAAATGTGAGATTTGATGATATAAATACCCGTATAAACAGAAGAGAACTGGACAAATTAGCTCCAATTAGGGGCCTGTTCGATTCATTTGTGCGAAATTGTAAATCAGCCTATATACCATTTGAGTATCTAACTATTGATGAGAAGTTGGGAGCTTTCAGAGGCAGGTGTAGTTTTTGACAATACATACCAAGCAAACCAAACAAATATGGTATAAAAATTTTTGCACTAAGTGATGCGAACATTTTTTCACTTGTAATTTAGAAGTATATGTTGGCAGCCAACCAGTAGGCTCCTACGACGTTGATGATTCAGCATTGGCTATCGTTTCAAGATTAGTTGAGCCTATCAAGGGTACACATCGCAATATAACTGGTTCACCAGTGTAGCGTTGCTTGAATCTCTACTTATAAACTCACGTGTATAGAAACGTTACGTAAGAATAGGAAAGATCTATCGCTTGAATTTTCCAAACCTGTAGATAGGCCGATTGGATCAAGTATGTTTGCGTACAATGATAAAATTACTTTGGTTTCTTATATCCCAAAGAAAAAAAAATGTTCTGTTGGTATCAAGTCTACATCATGATGAAAACATTGACGCCGAGACCGGTAAACCTGAAATTATAATAGATTAAAATAAAACTAAGAGAGGCGTTGATTGTGCCAGGAATACCCGCAGGTGGTCAATGGTATTTTTTTACGCAATGTTGAATATTGCTGGCATCAACTTTAAAGTGATATATCACTGGAACAATCCTGAAGTGGAAATAACACGAAGAGAGTTTCTCCTTAACCTTTCTTTTGCATTGACTGAAAATTATCTTCGAGCTCGTGCATTATAGACGAACTTCAAGATCAAGACTCACAGAAATATTGGAAATAACTACCACTGAACTGCCTGCCAATGATTCTGAAAACAAAAGAGGACGGTGTTACTATTGCGGTAGAACTAAAAACTACCCAATAAGATTTTCATGTAGGAAATGTGGAAGATTCATGTGTTTCGAACATATTTCATGTTTGTGTCACGAGTGCTACACAGACAATGTTTGAATAAGATTTGAATTGTATTTTCATCAGTATAAGTGTTTACTTTTTGTACGCAATAAAAATTTTCCTTCAATCTAACAGTTCGTTTTTGATTGTTTTTTGGAATTTTTGCAAAACAAAATATTATCAATCAACTGAACGAGTTGTCAATCCCAAAAAGTTCACTCGAGTTGCGGAGGGTTTAGAGGAATATTTCGGAGCAAATACAATAGTGGGCCCTGCTTTGGTGTTTTATAACTATCGTATAGTTGAGGCGTTGACGTCGGGGCAACTTCTCAGTCGAAGTCAAGTAAAGTTGGCCCATCTGGCTTTTAGAAACAAAGTAACCCCTGGACCGTCATTTTTTCACTAAGACTTCCCGAAGTGAGAGGTCTTCTCACATTAAACAGAAGGTCAGGCCCGAGACAACCGGAATACTGTGATTGGACGACAAGAATTGATTGTAGGGCGACAAGATCCTTATAGGAGATATTTTGCTGGTGATATGAGGTTGAATTTTCAAACCATAAATATTTATCAACACTCTGGAGTTACGAAGGTATGTCTGATGTTGATGATATTCTACCATGCAACCGTGATATGGATATGATGAATTTTGAAGAATATTATTTGGTCTTAACACTTAATTTCATATCCTCAATTATTACTTCGGAGATACTTATATCTATTCGGCTGACAATGACTTTGTGCAATAACAAGTATGATTCATAGTAAAAAAAATATCACGAATGTGAGCCATGGAAGAGTGAAATATAGGAATTTCTCACTTATATGAACCAAAACATTATACTACTACTTTCGAAGTCATGAAAGTAAAGTAGGTCTTTGCAACAACACTCAGAAAAACATCCGACACATCGGCTGCTGGGAGCAAAACGCGATAAAGTACAGGAAAATGTCTTTCATGTGGTTGTAACAGTTTTTCCATTTTCTTTTCCCTTGCAGTTTATTGGGTGCTTCTGTGAGCTTGATTACCTGATGACTACATGAGGGGTTTCCAAGGGCTCAGTCGAATGACCTGACCCCAATTTAACGAAGCGGAATTTTGTTTCGACAGCAAGTAGAATGTGAAGGTTATGAGTTTTTAATATATATATATATATATATATATATATATATATATATATATATATATATATATATATATATATATATATATATATATAATATATATATATATATATATATATCTGGAGATGGAATTGTGATATATGTATATTTGGAGGAGTTGAAAATTGTCGAGTTGGTCGCTAGGTTATTGAGGAAGAGCATGCGCGAAGACAATTTGTTCTCATTTAGTTCTTCTTTGGCATACTTTCGTGAGTTGATTAGTTCAAGTGTTTTTTATTCTGTTGATTTTATGTATTATGGCAGTTTTGCGTTATCACAAGAGGGTATGAGAGATTTGATTTTAATTTTGAATATATATATATATATATATATATATATATATATATATATATTGTAATGTAATGATAATTTGCAAATATAATTTGTTGTTTTAAAATGAACATAGCTTATAGTTTTTGCTCTTCTTTGTGAGTCAAATTGTCATGATAAAGATAATTATTTGTGCCCTGTTTCTGCAATGTAATAATAATTGGTAGCTACGTCACTGTTCTCTCGTCACGTTGCTGCCAATTGTTATCATTTTCCTTACCACAGCTAAACTCAGTTGGTACGCCCCTTGTCTCAGATGGCCGGTTCAGGCAATTGAGCCACTAGCCACTGCTTGATATGTCAAATTTCTATTTATTCAATGGTCATAAGTATGATTGTTGATCATGTAGAAAACAAACGACAAAGTATCAAAAAGCAATTATTTCCTTTATTCAGGAAAACTTAATTTTACCTGGCCTACGAAAGATAGCTTACTCTATGGGAAATCTACAAATATTCATGGATAATCATGAGGAAAGTTCATTGGCAAAATATACACAACCTCACTTTTACCTTGAAAGTGAAAATTTCTTTACAAGTTCGAAATCAATTGAAATAAAGTTCTTCCGATGGAATATGCGTTATTAGTGAAATTGTTCAGTTCGGAATGTGCACTATGGGAGGTCGCTGTTCAATACAAGCCAGGATTTGGATTCCCTTCCACTCCAATGCTATCAGGAACTCCAATACCAAATAGAAAAGACCATTCAAATTCATCAATCAGCTTTGGATACTTGTATACGGTGTACAAATAAGGTAATGTTGGTTTTCCACTTATAATGTGGAATTATTCAATTTTTCTTTCTCCCAAAATATAACGTGGCATTCGTTTTAAATTTATTTTCGATCTCCTTGTGACTTTGTTTGTTGTCACCTGGATACCAATTTTGTTCCTTCCCTCCGATTCGAATTTTTGAATTCGCGCACTATATTGTCACTTTTTCACTGTTTGTGGTTATGTGTCATAACTTATACATAAAACTATTTTTCCATTCTTATTAACTATGTACAAATTTCAATAATAATTGCCTCTGACACTTTCCCGCTCTTATTCTCTTACAATTTCAAATTCTACATGTGACCATCTGTTCCCTGATTGGCTATTGTCATCAAGAAGTTTGCTGTTCTACCATTGGCTACTTTTAGTTAGCTACAATTTCATATACTGTATGTTTCAAATTTATAAATTTGTAGATCACATTTTATTCAGGAAAATTTTGTAAATCTAGATTCTTTGTTGTCTTTTGAAGAATATGGGTTGTAATCATTCTGACAGTGTATGAAATTGATTGTGTTATATAATTTGGACATTTTTATCTATTCATATCATACATGGACTCTTAAAGGAAATAAAACTTCTAAAATTATGTAAAAACAATATCTTGAAACTAATAGCTATTTATTAATTATTCTTTTTATGGGTTTTTTCTTTTTAAAATATATACCTGGTTTTTCATAACATAACAATATATATATATTTATATATATATATATATATATATATATATATATATATATATATATATATATATATATATATATATATATATATATATATATATAGGGTGTCCCTTATGAAAGTCCGCGGGTGAATATCTGGCAAATTAAAGATGATATCCATATTTCGTGAAAGAAGATCATCTTGATATCAAAGGATCCTCTTATTTAGGTAGAGATTCATCACTAGGCATCATCCGTTAGGGCGTCGCGATACCGACGCACATTTTTTCAAATGGCAGGCCAGATCTTTCCATGCTTTTCGTGATTCTGCATCAAATTCTGAATTCAGCCATATAGCACACTTATGGTTTTCCTCGAATACTGATGAAAATCAGCAACTATATAGAGAGGGCCATAAATGAGTCAAAACAAAAAGCGAGTTTGATAAAATTGATCTATCAGTTATTATTGCATTGCCTGTTAAGTTCAATCTAGTTGTGCGTTTCTGTAAAATCGTATACAATACAAGCTAAAGTAAATGTTCCAAATTACCAAAAAATATTTTACTTTGACCAAAACTCTACCAACGTGATGGTTATAACGAAAAAATAAAAGTGATAACATGAATTATTTCAACAAGTGTTCGAGCTGCCTTCCTCCACGTAGAATACACATATTGTACCTTTCTAATATTTCTCGATTCGTGACAGCTAAAAGCGTCGCTCGCGATATGGAAGCACACACATTTGTAATACTATTTTTTGAATCATCTTCATTTTGTGGACGTCGCATATAAACTAAGTCTTTGATATACCCCCACAGAAATGAATCCAGTGGAGTGATATCTTGACTTCGAACTGGCCATGGACCCTTATTTCCAATCCATTTCTTATTAAAAGAGTCATCCAAATATTGGGTAATTATTGTATTATGATGCGGAGGTGCCCCATTTTGTTGAAATCACATATTCAGTCGAATTTGTATTGGTAAATTCTCCAAGAGATTCGATAACACATGTTGGAGGAAAAGCGAGTATCTCTCTCCATTGAGAATTCCTTCGTAAAAATGAAGTCCTATCAAATAACCATCAATGATTGCGCACCAAACAATAACCCCCCACACAGACTGATATTTCGTATCTTGAATCCAATGAGGGTTCACGTCAGACCATCAGTGATAATTATGTTTGTTTATTATACCGTTGTTATGGAAACGGCTTCCATCACTCCATAATATTTTTTTCAGAAACTGATCATCATCATGAATACGGTCGGACAACCATGCAATGAAGTCAATCTCCTATCAGCATCTCCTAAATATGGGAATAGTTAATAGTTATAAACATTGAACAATATGGATTATTACCTGGCTTTAGTCCTAAAAACAGATGTATTTTGTAGGGATGGAATTTGTTTTTTGACAAAATACGTTGTATTGACGATTTCGAAATATCACAATCTATTGCTACTTGTCTGGTGGAAATATGTGGTTCCAATACCATTTGACACTACAACAGTGTAATTCTCATCTGTAGCCGTTTTCTGTTTTTTTCACTTCTTTCCATCAAAAAGTCCATTTTGTGCCAAAGATTTGGCTAAGCTAGAGAATGTTTTGTCTGACGGACATCTTCTGTCGGGATACCGATTACCGTATATTCTCACTGCTTCTTTCTTCGCCATAAGTACATATCATATCCAACTTTTCTGAATTTGAAAAAAGAACCATTTTTCAATTTTACGAAAAACCAACACAAAACTGGTTACACTTTCGCAAAATCTGACAGGTTTTCTGTAAGATCGATGAATACTCGTGACTATTGCATTTATTTTGACGCTTTCATGACCCTCTTTATAATATTCAATAAAATTGCTGTTTTTCATTAGTATTCAATGAAAACTATGAGTGCGCTTTATGGCTGAATTGAGAATTTGATGCAGAATCGCAAAAAATATTGAAAAATCTGGAATGCCATTTGAATAAATTGGCGTCGGTATCGCGACGCCCTAACGGATGACGCCTAGTAATGGATCTCTACTAACTAAGAGGACCCTTTGACATTAATACCATATGTTTCACGAAATATGAATATCATCTTTCATTTGCCAGATATTTGCCCGCAGATTTTTATATGGGACACACATACATATATATATATATATATATATGGGACACACATACATATATATATATATATATATTTAATGAAGTTTGAGTTTCTTGGGGTTTCGGTTCTTTTTGTGAATGACAAGTCTTCTTTCAGGCGATAAACATTTATTTCGTCGACGTTACGACCGTGTCCACGGTCTCCTTCAGGAACTAACAATAATTGACTGGACCAATATTTCGAAAAAAAGAAAAGTGTAAAGGCAGCAGATGATTTATTTTCCATAATTAAACATTTTTTTTTCTCCTCTTCATTGTGTATAAATAACCGGGAGACTTTGTTGTTGTTCTTTTTATTAAAATGTTCATCCATATCAACCAGCCTCCTTATCAGATTGCTCACGTTTGATTTTAATAAAAAGAGCAACAACAAAGAGGAGAAAAAAAATTGTATGATTATGGAAAATAAATCATCTGCTGCCTTTACACTTTCCTTTTTTCGAAATATTGGTCCAGCTAATTATTGTTAGTTCCTGAAGAAGACCGTGGATACCGTCGAAACGTCGACTAAATGAGTGTTTATCGCCTAAAAGACGACTTGTCATTCACAAAAAGAACCGAAACCCCAAGAAACTCAAACCCCATTGTATATTCCTAGTTCAAGAAACTCAAAACTACTATATATATATTGATGATTTTGGTAGTTTCTTGAACCTGAGGGTATATTTTTGGCTCGTTTTTCTTGGGTCTAAGGTTCGTGGATCTGACTTTTATAAATAAATTTTAACTTTGTTTTGGGATAGCATGCATAATTTAGTTTCTACGTTTCGACGGGTGGATCTTCGTCTTCATCAGGATTTAAAAAAATTACAAGTCTTCAAACATAGGATCATTTTGGACTTTTTTGGTTTGTTATGGTTTTTCGTTTTATATCCATAATAAGGTAGTGGTTGAGTTGTTCACTTCACGATGTGCTGATATTAAACCAAACAAATCCTATGTTTGAAGACTTGCAATTTTTTTAAGCCTTATGAAGACGAAGATCCACCCGTCAAAATGTAGAAACTAAATTACACATGTAATCCCAAAACAAAGTTGTAATTAATTTAAAAAACTCAGATCCACGAAAAAAGAAAAACAATATATATATATATATATATACATATATATATATATATATATATATATATATATATATATATATATATATATATATATATATATATATATATATATATATATATATATATATATATATATATATATATATATATATATATATATATTATATATATATATATATATATATATATATATATATATATATATATTGTTTTTCTCGGGTTTTTCTCTCTCTATATATATATATATATATATACAGTGTCCGGCATAAAGTTCGCAGAATATGGAGAACTTTTTTATTATAGATTTCTCAAAAAAAATAATTCGTGATAAAAACCTCTGCTTAATCCTAAACCTGAATTGCGAGCCCCAAAATTGAATCTTATACGACCCTATAGCAGGGAAATAGAAAAGTATGCTTTGTTTTCGAAATAATATGATCCCATCACTTCATTTCTCGCGGTAGAATTCAAATTCATGGGGAAATATTGTTCTAAATCGAATGTTGATCCAGGAATTCGAATCATAAGCACCTATGACCAATTTAATTTTTCAACTTTTTTTCTCATTTTTTCCTCATCGCCCTGTACAACATGAGGAATATTATGCTAGACGAATGGTATATTATTTAGATATGATGATATCACTCTCTGAATGTTTTCTCATTTCTCCCTCCCATCGGAAAATCACATCAATTGAATTATGTGACAGAATATCACAAAATCTTGCTGCAAATAGTAAATAAAATTGAATTGTTTCCAAGGTATGATGCCAGAATGCCAATTAATTCATTTTCACAATACAAATAACATTTCTTGAAACAAATATGTCCTAGGCTTCATTCTACGTGGAGTCCTCCATTCTCAATACACTGCATAGTACGTCGGTGCATCATGAACATTTCTTAGTATCTGGGGAGCTATTCCCCGAATACAATCCCTGATAGTATTCTCCAAATGACGTATATTCTGAAATGGTCTTCTTGAATATACCTTCTGTTTGAAATATCTCCATAAGAAAAAATCCAAAGGAGTGAGGTCCGGTGACCGGGTGGGCCAAACGTTATTGGAATATCTACCAATCCATCGATTTGGAAATGTTCCGTTTAACCACTTCTAGCGTAGAATGAATGAACGGATGCACCGTCCTGTTGAAAATACATTCCAGCTCTCATGTCCAGAGGAATATCATCTAAATAATCGGAGAGAAACGTCTGCAGCATTCTTAAGTATCTGGCAGAATTCAGTGGTTGTCTGAAAAACACTGGTCCAACAATAATGTCATTAAGAATTCCGCACCAGACGTAAACTTTGAAGTGATATTGTATTCTGAAATGGGGATTATTATCTGCCCACCACCTGCAATTCTGGGAGCTGACTACCGCATTCGATGTGAATGTGGACTCGTCACTATAAATAATTTTTTTCGAAAACTGTCTATTATCTTCCATCATAGACTGAAACCAGAAACAGAAATCCAAGCGATTATTCGGATCTCTCGGTTTCAAAGTGTGTATGGATCTTGGTTTATACGGTTTGAATTTATTTTCACCTAGAACTTTTCTCATTGATCTATCGGACATACCAAGATTTTCTCGTCTTTGCGATAATGACATTCTTGGATTTTCAATCGTATACAGCATAATATTCATAACAGTTTCTTCATTTTCAGTTATTGGTCGTTTATGTGTCACTTTGTATTTTTTTAAAACCGATCCAGATTCCTTGAATGTTTTCAAAATTCTTGTAATTGTCAATTATGAACGTTTTTACCTGGATATCTTTCATAAAAAATATTGGCAGTGTCTCTACAAGTATGGTAATTGTCACCATGTATCATTACAATCTCCACTCTCTCTACTATACTATACTATACTATAAAAAAATTGTCATATTTTACAATTCCTGATTGTCTTAAAAGATGTTATTTGAAGTGTGAAAATAAATTCATTTTCATTCTGGCATCATACCTAGGAGACAATTCAGTTTTATTTACTATTTGCAGCAAGATTTTGTGAAATTCCGTCACATAATTTAATTAATGTGATTTCCGATGGGAGGGAGAAATGAGAAAACATTCACAGAGTGATATCATCATATCTAACAAAACCTTTCCCCGTCTAGCATAATTTTCCCTTTTATTTGTACAGGAAAAAATTTGGGAAAAAAAAGTTGAAATATGAAATTGGTCAAAAGGTGGCTATGACTCGAATTTATGGATCAACATTGTTTTTTGAACAAATTTCCCCCAGAATTTGAATTCTACCGTGAGAAATAAAGGAGGGGATCATATTATTTTGAAAACAAACCCATGTTTTTTCTATCTCCCTCGATAGGGTCGTATAACATTCAATTTTGGTGTTTCCATTTCATTTTTGGGGAAAAATAAATTTTTTTATCACAAATGTTTTTTTTTTGAGAAATCAATAATAAAAAAGTTTTCCATATGCTGCGAACTTTATGCGGACACTGTATATATATATATATATATATATATATATATATATATATATATATATAAATATATATATTTATATATAACTTCTTCTGTAATTCGTTTTTCTTTGTTTTTTCGGAAGCTAGAATTTGTATGTCTTTAAACTTTGTGTTGTGATCATCTTGACTTTTGTGGTTGTTCAAGGCTGTATTTGAATTTTTCACGAATTTGTAGCCGTTGAGTCGGTTGTTCAGTAATTATGATGTCATGCCTATATATTCCTAGTCACAGTCAAATGAGGTTTTGATTTTGAAGAAATAAATACTATAATACATATCCCATATCGTCAATCCTAGGGAATTTTGTTTTGCATGATTTGATTAACAAATCATTGACATGTGAATTTCCTGAATTTATCCTAACAACAAAATGGATGAACTTCTAGCCATATTCAATGACTGTGTTGAGACTTGACGGTCCACAGTGAAATAAAACAGATGAAAGCATACTCTTGCTAGACATGGAAGTCTATAGGAATAAATATAAAGATGAAAAGTGATTACAAAAATCAAACCCCCCAATATAGGGGTTTAAAA